>OVAQ01001875.1:722-15306 GCA_900406345.1 Erysimum cheiri
AAAATTTAGAAGCTCTGCATCATGCTCTTTCATATACTGATCAAAATCAGCTTGCTGCACCCATTTGTTAGCAGAGCACTCCGATTAATTAACCTGCAATCATAACAATCAATGGTAACGAGAAAAAATCAGTTAAGATTCGGAATTAAAAGACTCAATTCAATGAGAGAATCACAAAAAAAAAAATTGAAAACAGAACAAAACCCAAAGAAATCGCACCGGGAAACGAAAACAAGAAGAAGAGACTGGACATAACAAAACAGAGAGAGACGTTACCATCGATTGAAATAGCTTTCAATTCATCAACCTCAAGCAATCCTTGTCTCTTAATCGAAATCCCACCAAGCTTTAGGGATTCTCGCCGCCGCAGATTCTACCAATTCACCTCCTTAAGCCCAGTATTCTTCACGGCAAATTTCAGACCATAGCGTCGACGATGATTGTGACCAACAGATGAAACAAATCGATTCGGGTTATTTTGGTGAATCGCTTTCGAATCGCCAAGGGAGAGAACTCGAAGAGACAAAGGAGAAAGAGAAACTCGAAGACACACAAAAAATTCTTCTCCCAATCGCATCTCGCCACGTGGCAAAGAGAACGCACAAAAAACGTCCCCAAATAAGAAACGTAGCTTTGATTTTGTTTTCTTTTTGATTTAAATTTTGGAAAATAATTACGAGGGACGGGGTGAATATACTCCAATGCACATGCTCTTAGTAGTAACACGTGAACTCGAAAAATGGCATCTTTGTTTTATACAACTATATAATGCTTTTTTTTTCTTTCTTTTCAATAATGTGATTTACTCAAACGGAGCGTATATCGTGTGTTTCTTGAGAGTGGCTGATTCCTGAGTAAAATGGTTGATTATATAATCAACGATTTTGGTTTAAAAAGCAGTTTATTTGACCGGAAGACCAAAAATGAATAACGTGTGTGTGACTCTGTGTGACGGTACGAGAGAGAGAGAGAGGCTGATTCGTACGGAAAAAGCATAAAAAGCAAATCCGTTATAATCCATTTTGTAACCGAGACAAGAAAAAAAACCAGCTGGCTTCAATTACGTGGCTAAATTTTGAAATAGATTTTTTTTTTTTTTAATTATAAACTATATACGTACCAGTGGCAGTCACTTGTTTTCTCACACACTCCTTGAGGTTCATTGCAGACTTGTCAGTTTCTAGCGCCGGTAATTTTTATCTTCTTCTTCTCTCTACAATCACATCTTCATTATTCTTTATTCATTTCGTTTCTTTCCGATTAACTGAAACATTTTTTTCGTTTTGTTTCCGACTTTTAGTTTTCCCCTAGCTAGTCGTGGATCGAGAATGAATATGAAGGAAGAGGAGGAGAAATGGAAAAGAAACCAAGAGGAGGTCAAGAGATTCTTCGAGCACATCCCCAGGACTGCCATTATAGGCGTGCTTTGCTTCGTCCTCCACGACGGGTTGAGGAACTACGAGGAAGACCCAAGCAAGCCCTTTGCCACTGCTCTTGCCTTCGCCTCCGTGGGTTACGTTGTGTTTCAGATCGCACATGCGTTTGCTCGAGCCAAGCGTCCTTCATCTCTGGTGTTCGACGTCCTCTCTATTCTCTGTGGATTTGCAGTTGTTGGCATTGCCTTTGCTGCAATCTTCCACTACTGAGTCAATACCCGAGTTAATTAGGTTTCTTTCCAAATAAAAATAAATAAATAAAATCTGATTGTAATTTCAGTGTTTTATTTCTTGTAACGACTCTCTGGATTATGTTCTCTTTTGGATAGATTTGATATGGGTTTGATGATGTCGTTTCCCAAATAAAGTAAGAATATTTCACCACCGTATTATATATGATTGATTTACCGGCCGTGAAAAAAACCAGCAAGTTTACGAGTAAAAAGATAAGAAATGATGAACATTCCTATGCTAATTTCCATATATATAACATTACATGAAAATGGTTAATCTTGCGTTCTGATTCGTTTCTCGGTTCTGTTAAAAACCTTTGGATGATAAATCCAGGAAGCCATTTTTTCTTTCTTTTTGGTTTTGTCTTTAGTTACTTGACCTCTTGATGTTACTAGGACCGGTTTCGAATCAGTTCTCAAAACCAATGGATCCTACTTTGGTTCACCAAATTTCAATTTCTCTCCCGAACGTTCTAGAATAACAGCAGGCAACGGACGACATACGCGTGTTGAGTAGAGCCGTAAAGGTTTGGGCTTTGCGAAATCGTCAGGCCCATTATTCTGATTCATTTCATTTATATAATGACAGCTTGAGGGTTTTTTCGCTGGATTCCTCAAACAAAAATGTCTTCGAAACAGATTGTGACGAAGAGCTCCGGCGGCGAGATTGAGGAAGCGGTGGCGAGTTTAACAATGTCTTCGAAAAAGATTGTGTTGACGAGCTCCGACGGCAAGTCTTTCGAGATTGATGAAGCGGTGGGGAGTCAGTTCCAGATCATAGCGAACATGATCGAAGATGACTGTGCCGGTAAAGCAATTCCGATTGAAAACGTCACCGGAGAGATCCTCGAGATGGTAATCGAGTACGGAAAGAAGCACGTCGAGGATGGTTCGATTGATGAAGGAGAAGACGAGGAGGCGAAGAAGAAGCTCGATGCGTGGGACGCCGAGTTCGTGAAGGGTCTAGATCTAGGAACGATCTTCAAAATCATTCTCGCTGCTAACTACCTCAACTTCGAAGGACTTCTGGGTTTCGCTAGCCAGACGGTTGCAGATTACATCAAAGACAAATCACCAGAGGAAGTTCGAGAAATCTTCAACATCGAGAACGATTTCACACCCGAAGAAGAAGAAGAGATTCGCAAGGAGAACGCTTGGACTTTTGAATGAATGACATGACCCTAACTTTTAGCCTCTTTCTTTCTTTTTCCCCTTTTAGATTTCGTGAATAATTTGCGTTTCGGTTTCTCTAAATGTGTTGAGTGATTTGACTTGGTCTCTTTGATTTCTCGTTGCTCAGTCTCTAGTTAAGATATTTATTGATCAGTGTTCTTCTTGCTCTATAATTTTGCTTCAACAATCATCTTGTTACTTGTAAGTCCACCAAATGAGAAATGTCCACCAAAATCGCACAAGACATAGATGATGAAATTTGATTATACTGTATATCTTCTCTCAGAAAATCGAAACGTCCCGATTCGATTCTCGATTGTGTTATTAAAAACCCTAATCTGTAAAACGATAAGTCGAAGAGACGGAGGCGGCAGCTTCTTTTTCTTTCTTTCGTCTTTGGTTACGTCTTGTGAAAACCCAAAGACATAACTAGAATCGGTTTTCCACAAACCGGTCCTGCACAATTCTAATAAACAAATAGTACTAAAATCCTTATTCGAATGGCAAGTAGGTGATCGACACGTGTTCATCTCTGTTGTCGTTTTCTCTTTACGCGTTGGCGTGTTTGGAAAAGCTTTGGGCCTTGTGAAATCATCGGTCCATTCGAATTGATGGTTCTTGAAATTTGGACAACATGTATATATATAAGGTTGATTTATCTTTTCATTGACAACGAATACTGTGTAAGGTTTAATTTTTCATTTCTTGATACCACATATTTTAAGTATGCAAGTTATCTTTAAAAGTTATGTTAATCAAAGCAAAGATCAAGATAATGTTGATAAGATGATAACTAACACAAATATGTTTTACTAATAACACCAGCTAAGCCTCTCTCAAGCCACTTCTTATTTACTTGCACAGTTGCAGTTAATAAATTCTTGCCTCCATTAATCTTTCAAAGAAAGATGGTAACTTCTTACACAACTAATCCTATCTAAAAATTGCCAGACATGCATCGCATTGCGGTATCAAAAATTCCTCTGCACAGAAGAAATGTCTCGGAGAGCAAGTGAAGATATAGGCTGCTCTCTGATGCGGGATAAAAGGATGGATGTTTGCTCAGTTGCAATCTCTAGCCTCTCTTTTGATTTAGACGATTCCGACACCAGAGTCGAAACCAGATTCTGCAGAAGCTGGACTCTCTCTCCATGATCCTCAGCGTTACTTCTGAACGTCTTGCTAAACGACGTACTGATCCTGCGCCACCTCAGAGGAAGATATCTGTCTGGGACCTGGAAACAGTTTCCGGTTGAGAGAACACGGAGTGCGTGCCTGCAGAGAAACCCAGAGAACTCAAACAGTTGGCAACTGCAGCTTATGATGCCTTCTTGAGGAACCCAACATACTTTTCTTCCTCCATCGAGTTTTGTGTGGTGCCTCACTAGATACCCGTCATCCATCTGGAACGATGCGTAATGAGCTGCAAGCACAAGCTGTTCTTGGAGCTTGGAGAATGCAAAGGGAGTGAGGACCGAGGCTGCGTGAGATTCCATGGGGGCGCCGGTTTTTAGGCTGATGTTTTGAAGATTTTGCTGCATTGTTTGCTGCTCTGTGGCCTGGTCTTTGAAATCCACAGCAACAGCCACCTGCATTCAACCCGTTACTCAAAATAAGCAAGATAGCAAATTCAACACACGTTAAAAACCATTTCATGAGATAAGATGCATATACTCTTCATTATAAATGGTTGCACTATCAATGAATAGAAGGCCTAAGAGTTTGAATTAGCTCACTTTACTATCCATAGCCTTCTTCTTACTGTCAGTAACATATTCAATTCCAATTCTGAAGTTAAAGATGTCATCCAGACCAGTCATGAATAAATACTGTCAGAAGAAGAAGAAAACTTACTTGTTCTACAAAGTGAGCTAGCCTGGTTTGTGCACTCAAGAATCTCTGAATAAAGGCATTAATGGCTTTGGATCGGCCATTCAAAGTCATTCCAGCTAAAAAGTGGCTTCTCAGGTATGGTAAAGACCACAAGGAACGTGAGGCATACAAATTGTTTATGTGCCTGTTTGTGTGCAGTCCAAAAGAGTTCACCATGTCTCTCCAACCCAACTCAAATTCCTCAATGGATTCCAGATGGTAGAGTCGATAGAATTCAGCTTTCCAGTCGTTGTAACGCTCTCCAAGACCAGCATTAAACCAGGATGGAAACTTCCCAACAACCATCCATATGCACAGCGCATGCTTAGTGGTTGGCATCTCTCTAGCTATGGCTTCTTTGACCCACATATTATGGTCTGTTAATATCGTTTGAGGTGCCTTTCCATTCATGAACCCTGTGAATGCCTTCCATAGAGACGGTGATAAAAGAATGTTAGAGTGAAGCGAAACTATTTTTTTAAATTCCGATATAGAAGGTTCTTAAAATAACTCTACGGAGAAGCCAATGACAATTTGCCAGGAATTCAAAACAGAAATAGATGGAAACCAAACTTGATTAATATGATGTGCCATTTTGTTACCTGTAGTGCCCATGACCATGATCTCAAATTTTCATCCCTTAGAAGCACACAGCCGAAGAAGCAAGGCACACCATAGTTATTAACTCCAACCCATATTCCAAGTGGCATCTCAACTGCACTTAAGCGATGTGTTGTATCGAAAACTACAACATCTCCAAAGATTTCATATGACTGAATGGAAGAAGCATATGACCAGGCAATATTTTCTAACTTATCATTTGCATCTAGAGTAAACTCGAACTTAAAGTTAGGGTCTTTCTCCTTTATGCTTTGGCACATCCTCAAGAAATCGATGTTCTCATCCTCAGGATCAAGTTTCTTGAATGACTGAAGCAAATTTCTGACATCTTTTTCAGTGAATGGTAAAAAGCCTGGCTCGACACACTTCTCAAGCTCCATGAGCCTCATCATCTGCTGAACTGAAATTCCAGTCTTTGAAAACATCAAAATCCGACTTTTATCTGCATCTGATATGGACCTGTATGCAGGAAGAAAACGAACTTGATTTGGTTCTAAGAGTTCATGATTGTGGTGATTAGCAAAACCCGTAACAAGCCATTCCGCTGAACCTAACTCGGTAATTTTACTAATCCTTAAGTATGCTTGACATCCGCATCGAGAAGATCTTCTGTTTCTCTGTGGTTTTCCTTCGCTTAGAGTTTTGACGGGTGTGTTACCAGCACGGTGGCAAACAAAGTACCGCCTAGTAAGTCCTTTGCCAACTCCGTCTTTTCCTTCTGTTCTGTGACGGCGTATGGAGAACCCGCAACGCTTTGCAAATGTACTGTAGAACTCATAAGCAGTATCATGTGTAAGGAATCTTTGACCGATATATGGAATGGCATCGCTAACTGCTTCTAAAGAGAGGGTGGTCCCGTCTGGGGATTCTTCAGTACTGCTGGCATCATCCAAAGACAGGGATCGATGATCTGAGGGATCATCATAGATGAGCAACATCTGTCCAGCATCATCCGACATTTTGCTCCTTACGTATATTCAGCACTCTGGGTTAGTAAGATTGCCTGACAAGCACATAACAACAGCAACGTTATCATAATTTTTACTAACGAGACTCTGTAAGATTACCAATCTTGAGTATGTTACCAAGATGCAATGGGTAAAAGCTCTCTTTGGAGCAGGAGACCAAAGCTATGTGTACCACAAATATCTCATCACAGAACAGAAAATGAATAAATTCAAAGAGCACTGATATAAAGCGGATAATCTCCTATCAAAAGCTACATAAATGTCTAAAGATGACAAATGATTGAAATGAAGTTATCGCCTTGTGGTATAGGAAGCAGATACAAGACCGAATAATAGCTGTTGACAGCATCATTTCAGCTTAATAATCCTCAAACTTGAAGCATCTACTCGTAAAGCAGCCAATTAATACTTAAATAAATCACAATGCCACTGCCACATCGATAACAAGTTTAACTCATGACCACGAAGCTAGAATCACTCAGAATTCAAAAATCTTAGATAAAAATGAAACTTTTGATTTGTAATAAGAGATTTCGAAGCTACTCAATTCGAAGTTCTCGAACTAAGACACATTTTGGATGCCGATCAATGGTCATCACCAGAAATAAAAAACAACAAGAATGTGTTTCATCATTTCTGACGAAATTTGAAACCTCGAAAATCTGTGTTGCCGAAAAAGTGAATTCATCACAAGAACATATAAGCATGGTCCGAATTCCATCTTCTTAAGCAATGACTTTTGATACAAATGCGAGAAGAGAATATACAAAGAAGTTGCAAAGATAGATAAAGAGAGAACGAGAGAGTACTGGTTGATTTAAGCTACGAGTGACGAACACAATCTTGCCAAGGAGAAGCCCTAATTTGCGCTGGGAGGTGACCCTTTGTTTCTCCTGCGCATCTTGTTATCTTACGCCTTCCTCTACTCGTCCTTAGAATAATCTTACACGTATTACCAAACAGTCCCTTAAGCAATACAACGTCGTTTCAATTGATTTTTATTTTTTGATTTTATTGTATTTATAAAAACAAATATCCCATTTCTTCACATCCAAGGGTTTAAGCAACGAGCTTTGTCTGTCTACTACTCACACCACCATTGTCTTTGATTTCGTCTTCGTCTCCCTCTAAAACCCTAAATCATTTTCCCTCCACCATGTCTCTCTCTCACCTCCTCCGCCGTATCTGTACGACTACCCCCACCACCACTAGCCGTAGCTCTATCCCAATCTCGTTCCTCCACCAACGTATCCACAACATCTCAATTTCCCAGCAAAATGAAGATCCTGAGACGAACACTGGTAATCATCAGAATTCACAGACGAACCCAAACCCTAGTGATCCTTCCCAATTTCAGATTCCTCAGAATCATATTCCTCCAATTCCATATCCACCGATCCCGCAGCGCACCATGGCCTTCTCTTCAGCAGAAGAAGCCGCGGCTGAGCGCCGCCGCCGCAAACGTCGTCTCAGAATTGAACCTCCACTCCACGCTCTCCGACGAGATCCTTCAGCTCCTCCTCCAAAACGTGATCCTAACGCGCCACGGCTTCCGGATTCAACCTCCGCACTCGTCGGTCAAAGGCTTAATCTTCACAACAGAGTCCAGTCACTGATCAGAGCATCAGATCTTGACGCTGCGTCACGCCTCGCTCGCCAGTCTGTGTTTTCCAATACTAGACCCACCGTGTTCACCTGTAACGCCATCATTGCCGCTATGTACCGAGCTAAGCGTTACAGTGAATCGATTTCTCTGTTCCAATATTTCTTTAAGCAGTCTAACATCGTCCCAAATGTAGTCTCCTATAATCAGATCATCAACGCTCATTGTGACGAAGGGAATGTGGAGGAAGCACTTGAAGTGTACCGCCACATATTGGCTAATGCTCCTTTTGCTCCATCGTCAGTTACTTATAGACATTTGACCAAAGGTTTGGTTCAAGCTGGAAGGATTGGAGATGCTGCGAGTTTATTAAGGGAGATGTTGAGCAAAGGTCAAGCTGCGGATTCCATGGTCTACAACAATCTTATTAAGGGATATTTGGACCTTGGTGATATGGATAAGGCCAATGAGTTCTTTGATGAATTGAAGTCTAAGTGTACTGTTTATGACGGGATTGTGAATGCGACTTTTATGGAGTACTGGTTCGAGAAAGGGAATGATAAGGAAGCCATGGAGTCTTACAGGTCTTTGTTAGATAAGAAATTTAGAATGCATCCGCCCACTGGTAATGTACTTTTGGAAGTTTTTCTTAAGTACGGTAAGAAGGCTGAGGCTTGGGCTTTGTTCAATGAGATGTTGGATAATCACACTCCTCCGAATATCCTTTCTGTGAATTCGGAGACGGTTAGTATAATGGTCAATGAATGTTTCAAGATGGGAGAGTTTAGCGAAGCAATTAATACATTTAAGAAGGTCGGTAGTAAGCCCACCTCGAAACCTTTTGTGATGGATTATGTAGGTTATTGTAACATAGTAACAAGATTCTGTGAACAAGGGATGTTAACAGAGGCTGAAAGGTTCTTTACTGAAGGTGTATCCAGATCTTTGCCTGCTGATGCTCCGAGCCATAGAGCAATGATCGATGCTTATCTCAAGGCAGAGAGAATTGACGACGCTCTCACGATGTTGAACAGGATGGTGGATGTGAATCTAAGGGTGGTTGCTGATTTTGGTACGAGAGTCTTTGGCGAGCTGATTAAGAATGGTAAGCTCACGGAATCTGCAGAAGTTTTGACTAAGATGGGAGAGAGGGAGCCAAAACCAGATCCTTCGGTTTATGATGTGGTGGTTAGAGGTCTTTGTGATGGTGGTGCACTTGACCAAGCCAAGTACATTATTGGTGAGATGATGGGACATAATGTTGGGGTTACTCCTGTGCTGCGGGAATTCACCATCGAGATTTTTGAGAAAGCAGGGCGTCGTGAGGAGATTGAAAAAATCTTGAATTCGGTTGCCCGGCCAGTTAGAAACCCTGGGCAATCTGGTAAAACTCCACCTAGTGTACCCGCCGTGTTTGGAACCACAAATGCAGCTCCTCAGCAGCCTAGAGACAGGACCCCATGGACGAGCCAAGGGGCGGGGCTTCCTAATTCAGGTTGGGCTAATGGAACTGCAGGTCAAACAGCAGGAGGAACTTACAAGGCTAATAATGGCCAGAATCCGTCTTGGTCCAACACTTCGGTTAACCAGCAGCAGCAATCGTGGTCTAATCAGACGGCAGGGCAACAGCCACCATCATGGTCGAGTCAGGCGCCGGGATATCAACAGCAGCAATCTTGGTCTCAGCACCAGGGGTGGTCAAGTCCTTCAGGTCATCAGCATCCATGGGCAAATCAGACGCCTGACCAGCAGAAACCATGGGCAAATCAGACGCCTGGCCAGCAGCAACAGTGGGGTAATCAAAACACTGGTCATCAGCAATCATGGGCTAACCAGCAGCAACCATGGGCCAATCAGAACACTGGTCGTCAGCACTCATGGTCTGACCGGACTCCTAGCCAGCAGCAACCATGGACTAATCAGACTCCTAGCCAGCAGCAAGGGTGGGGTAATCGAACAACCAGCCAGCAAGAGTGGGCTAATCAGACAGCTGGCCAGGAGTCAGCGTGGACAGGGCAGCAGCAACAGTGGTCTAATCAGACAACTAGCCATCAGCAGTCACAGTGGTCAAATCCCTCGTCAGGAGAGGTGGCTAATCAGACACCAAGGTCAAACTCTGTGGACAGTCATCTTCCTCAACAACAGGAGCCAGGGTCCTCCCATGAGTGGCAAGACACAGAAGAAAAAAAGGTAGTGGAGTTGGGGAACTAGTTCGACAAATTCGCTATATCTTCTGCACCATCATTCTCCTCCTAGTTAAGTTGCCTTTTGCTTTGTGGTTCCCAATTTTTGCAAACTCTAGTATTTTATTTATCAAGGATCGACATCATAATCTAATACGTTTCTTCTGATCGTTGACCGTTGTCCTTGTTTCACTTGTATGTATAGTTCTCTTGAACTTTCCAATGGCTTCTAAAGAGTAATGGAATTGAAAGTCAGTTATTCAAACATTAATTACATTTCTTCCAAAAAGTGATGAAAAAGAACATATATACTGTATTTGCGTAATCTGTAACTGGATTAGCTCTGCAGGTCGGCAGAAGTAAAACTCTTAGATACAAAAGGCTTGACCTTAACGATCATCTCTATAAAACCCCAAATAATGAAGAGATCATAACCAAAGGAAACTAATAACAAAAAAGAAAGAAAAAGAGTCCTATGTATATATCTCGTAGAACAATCTCATCTCATCCCTATAAAAGTAAAAAGAAGAAGAGAAATGAATCAGTTTGTTTTTTCTCAAAACCCCATGACAGTGGAGCTCAAGTTCATAAGAGGAGCTAAGGCAGAAGGAGAGAACTTCCGAGCAAATAGGAAGCATAACGAAGTTGGCTCTTCATTGTAAAGACAATCCGTCTCGTTTTTCCTTATTGATTGTAAAAACTCTTCTGTGATATTAGCTGCAGCATATGTAGCTGGATGCGGACCGCCTATGGACCAATCAACCCATGTAACGCTTCTATTCGCGTTCATTGAACCGTGAAACATGTTCAAGAAAGTGGGGATGTAATGCTCGTCCGGGTAACAAGCTGGTCTGCAGAATTGTTTGAACAATGAGTAATATTTTGAGTCTGAGATGATGTAGATGGCGATTTTACGGTTTACTTCAAACCACTGAGACCCTTTGCGCCAGTGATGGAGTTTGATATCCGGGAGCATCTTGCGGCTGTAACGGCCACGTCCATAACGTGTTGGCTCGTCATAAGAGTCCACAAAACTGTAAGCAGAGTTTATCAGGTAAGTATAGACAGTTGAGAAGTTGTAGACTGGGACACAGCTCTCTGAGAGAAGAACAAAACGCTCATTTGAGAAGTCCAGCAATGCGTTGGCTAGAAGACGCTTCTCTGCGTCTGTCAATAGTGGGGATCCCCATTCAACTTTCTGAAAAATTGAAGTATAGAAAAGCATTAGAAACCAAACAGATTCTTAGATATTTTTATCAACTAGATCTAGCATAGAATGACACAGACAAACCATGATCCATCATAACTTTTGTGAGAGCATGAGATTGGCCAGGTTGAATAACTAAACAAAATTTACAAAACCGATTTCAGTGATGTGAAAAAGCAAGCTTTGTGCAGTTACCAGGACCACTGCGACATAGAGAGACAATGAAAGAGAATACTACAGCAAAAAATGTTTAAGTCAACAAGCGAAGCTTATATAGCGTTTCTATGAACTAATATGTTTTGTTTCCTGCTTCACAACAAAGCAGTTTCACTCTCACCCATATATTATATCAAGCTGTTCCAAATCCTTATTCTAGAACCGGCTATGTTCCACATCACACAACATAACAGCATAATTACGCATGAATTTTGAAAGGCTGTGTAAGACACATATGGCCAACACAAACTAATGCGCAAGAGTAACAAAACTTCATCCATACATAATCTTGAAACAGATGTAGCACACAATGAAAAAACAGTTGGAAAGTTTAAATCCTAAGCACCTATCAACGATCTCAAATAGTTTCTAAATATGGATTCACGAGCCAATATAACTTGGATTAGCATTTCCAATTAATTCGAGACCTAAAGCACATAACTCCCAAGGTTCTAACTCCAAATGGAAGACGACTTCACTACAAATATCATCTACTTATCCACTGCTCTGTTCTTGTGTACTAAGGTAAATCACTGTATGTATTTGCTTCACTGAATTGCATGAAGACGTACCTGGCTCGGGATCTGGCGGCCGTAAAACGGAGAATCACGAGAGACATTCATGTCGTATCCAGGAGGCGTATGAACATAAACAGATAAATACTTGTCATTGCCTTTAAAAAACTTCTCCCAAAGCGGAAGCATAGGCAAAGGCCCTCTCGTCAGAAACATGAAGGCCACTTTCGGAACCCTATCGTACGGATACTCTTCCTTCACCGGAACCATCGAAGCTCTCCAGAAGAGCTCATCATCACTCATTCGATGACTCAGATTCTCCGGCCGAACAAAGCCATCGATGCTCCAACAATCTCGATCCTTTGGTTTCTCCGCCTTGACCCCTCCTCCGTCGTCGTCGCTCTCGTCGTTACCTGTGCAATCCCGGTGGATGATTGTGCAATTGGAGTAATCAGGACTCGAAAACGGAATCGTTTGGAGATGGGTGGATGATGAGAACATCCTCGGCAGAGAATTGAAGTAGCGATCTATGTGAGAGCTTGCGGCGAGGCCGATAATGATTCCGGCCATGAATATTAGCAAAAACGACAGCGTTTGAGCCAACTTTAGTAACCCTATGTGCTTTTCTCCTTCCTCTTTCCCTCCTCGAGCCATTGTTAGTGATCTTCCTTACAGAATTCGACTGTTCCCCAAAAAATAAAAGTTTCAGGGAAACATTCATATGCTTCAAACAGAATCTGATTGTTTCAAACAAGAATCCATTTCATTCCATCTCCAGAGATATATCTTCCTGATTTGTAACAAAGGGATCAAACAATTTTTAGAAAGAAACAAAATAAACAACGACAAAGGGATCTCTGAGCGTAATTGAAAATACGAAAGTGAGAAGCGAAGACTGAAACGGATCAGAAATTCAATTCGACGCAGAGAGGAAGAAACATAGAAACATCAACAAATCTGGTCTTTTGTTTCTACTTGAAATCTCTCTATGTGTGTGGTTGATATATATAAAAAGGAACAAAATTATTTGGATTTTATGCGTAATTTAATTATATTAATTGAGTTTAAGGTCCACGTCGAAAACATAACGAGTTCAAACTCCGCAGATCTTGCCAGGTGGTAAGAACCTATTGGTTCTAAGCTATTGGGCCTGGGGGCCCACTTTTTTTGATTGTGACGTGGTTTAGTGCTCGTCAACTTTGGTCCGACATTTCATTTTTAAAAATAATTCTAAACTAGATAGTGACCCGCGGTTCACCGCGGGGTAATTATGCTTCATTTTTGGTTAGATGTGGAGGTTTATTATATTTTGTATTGAGTAAATTATACGATTCAAATATTTGGTTTGAGTGATATAGTTTTGTGGTTATGTAATTGTTTATAAATATTTTATTTAGTTTCTGATGCATATATAAAATTAGTTTGTAGCAAATTTGTAAGGTTTTTTTTTAAAATGGTTAATGTATTTGTTTAATTGTAAAGTAGCATGTTTTTTTTGTGAAAAGAAAAAATATTAAAGACAACCATTATTTCATTACAAATTTTGAAAGAATCATGTAATTGTTGTATGTTTTGTTTGGGCCTATCCGCCCATATTTTGGCCTCAGTGAAACAATAAAATGAATGAAACAAAACAAAGTCGAGGATTTGCCTAGGGCCATATCATTACCTATTAAATTATAATAGTGTGACATTAAGAAGCCCAGACCCATAATTTTTTCTTAAGAAAATATGAGTTTCGTTTTGGGAATTATGTCAGCCGTATACACCGAAACCGAAACACCTGAAACCGACATGCTGATAGGAAAACTGAAATCTCCCTGCAAATAAGAGATGATATATCTGAAGTCGATTAGAGTTCAATCTGAAGAAGTCGATTTCGAAATTGAGGTAATTTGATGTGTTTGGTTTTCTGATTGTAGACACTTTGTTGCTACGAACTGAAAAAGTTTTACCCGAAATTCCCCAATTGAATGATACAAATAAGTAATTACTACAAAGAATTAAGCGATTTAGTGTCTAAATATAATATGATTGTACCCTATTTTGTCAATCCCATTTGCAGAAATCGGAAACTAATATGTTTTTTTCTTGTATGTACGAATTGGGGAAACCGTGATTGGAAGCAAGCTGGTTGGAATTGGCTTCCGCTAATTGGACATCTCAGTTAAGTTGATCCGATTGCTATAATAGCAACCATTTTTATATATAGATTATTCTATTATGCAAGTATATAATCTAAGTTTGTTCTTATTT
This sequence comes from Erysimum cheiri, assembly GCA_900406345.1. Lineage (NCBI taxonomy): Eukaryota > Viridiplantae > Streptophyta > Magnoliopsida > Brassicales > Brassicaceae > Erysimum > Erysimum cheiri. The sequence continues at coordinate 15,006 of OVAQ01001875.1, forward strand.
TTCATATGCAGAATGACAATGAAAATGGAAGGCCATTGATTATTGAGCAATTTCACTCATACTGAAACATGGACTTTTTTTTAGACAGGTAAAACTTACTAATCTTTGATGCAACTGGTAGATTAACAGATTTATTTGCATATGCATTTTTTTTTTGGGATGAAGTTTGTGAATTATAAGATTTATTTGTTGATAAAGTATGAAAAAAATTAGATAAAATTATTGTTTTGAATTAAAAAGCTGAAAAAACATAGGAAATTAAACTGAAATAGTAGGAAAATGGAACTGATGGAAAAAAAAA
>OVAQ01001876.1:0-15302 GCA_900406345.1 Erysimum cheiri
TGGTTTGACACCGGCAAAAAAAATTTCTGGGTCCGCCACTGTAGGCATCCACAGGGAGCCTAGAACATACAATGTTATACGCCCTAGACCAAGCTATATAAGTAAATAGCTACAAATAACTGAAAATCAAATATCAATTATGTAAAAAATCCGTGGCCATTCTGACAAATACTCGTTAACCCATTTCATCCACATTGCATTGTCCCCCCTCCCCCAACATTTTTCATGTATACCATGTATTTCATATTGAATGAACACATATAAGGAAATGTAAAACATGCCCATCAGCATTAATAATTTAAACGACCTAACTTCAACGATAAGTGAACAGACTTACACTATCATCAGGAAGAAGACGAGCATGTTCACGTGTTGGAGCATCAAAATCCAGATGGTGTACAGTGTCAGCGGCAGAGCCATTTTTCTTGAGATATCTTTGTGTGTGATGCCACACTCCAGCGTTAGGAAGATAAGTACCCACATGAGATCCACGCACCTGAGAACATTAATATTTCCTGGTAACTAAATTCTAGCCGAATGTTAATCAGCTCCATCAATTTGAGGGTTCATCACGCAATTCTTTACCAACGTTGAATAAAGCCTAGGAAACAGTACCAACACCCTAAATATATGACAAGTAGGGACCACAAACACCTGACTCTGATTTCAGAGGCAATAATATTCTATACAGTTCCTCACGTTCCATTCATATACAACTATATCCAGTATTTCTCTAGGTGGAGAGTACACACTACTGTAAAAGAGAATCAACAACCGTTTTGCTCAATTTCTGTTGCTTCCAATTGTGAGAAAGCTAAACGAGCTACACTGCAATTAGTGACTTTATAAACGATCACATACATGAGCTCTACCTATGAATACAAAAATGAACGCATGAACCAATCAAGTATCATGTCAAAATGACAGTGGTAAAGTAATATATTGAAAAATAATGCATTATTATAGCAACCTTCCTTTCCAAGTTGAGTGATTTTGAAGCTAATTCTTCAAGCCACAGGACAATCCGAAGGCATAGCTGAGCTGTATGGTCGTTTGCAACAAACTGACAAGCCTCCAAATGAGATGTTGATGGGGACTGCCGACATTAAACAAATAAAAATAAATCCATGTGTACAATGTATCACGTATGAATGATTTCATCAGAAAAAAGATTAAGAAAGAATGCATTACCAGGACCAATTCCTGCGGAAATTCTTCAGTAGCTGCAAGAACAAAGACACATCATCGATAAAACCAATACGATCTCTAAAACGAAACACCCCGTATTACATTTAGACATGAAAATATTACATGACACAGAGCTTTAACAGACATCGGTGATCAAAATGAATATACAACGCCTACCTATTACGTGACACAGAGCTTTTACAGACATCGATTATCAAAATGAACACAACGCCTACCCTGTACCAAAACAGCCAAAGTAATAGAAAGATGGAGAAGAGCTTCCTAACCTTTCCCATATAGGTTCCATAAAAGTGACCAGGAGGCAGCCTCACCAAGCAAAATCTGAGCCTTCTGTCTCATAAGTTTATCCTCCACAACACGATGTCTTATATCTGATCCATATCTGTTGATAACCGGAAAGGCATGTAACAAGAACGAAATACTTAAAGTTGAAGAAGCTGTGATGGTTTAACTCTGACAGCCATAACACATACCTAATTGATTGTGAAACATGCCTGCATGATTCCTCAAGTCTCAATATTAGATCTGGAATGGACATCAGTCCTGCAGAACCAAGACGTCATAATTACAATAAGAGATAAGCAGACATTAATAGGACTCTAGCAACTGCGTAAAGGAAATCTTACAAACACAAAGCAGGAACATTGCTCAGTTGAGATTTTGAAAAAATGAGAACCACACACATGCATGCAAAAACACCCAATATTTGCATATTCATGTATATAAATATATTTAATAGGAAGAATGATATATCATAGAAACCTTGAAGTGCAGAATCAAACAGGGAAGCAAACAAAGCAAAGGTTGTATCTCCACTCTCCGCTAACTCATCATTCTCAATCTTGCAAGCCTTCAGTGATTGACTTTCTACTCGACGAAACAAAGCCTCATTATCATCATCCAGAATTCCAACACTCTCCCTCCTGGAAGCAGATATCGGGTTTGTAGGTGTTCCTTCGTAATGATCAGTGTGAAAGTTGTCAACTTCCTCCTTAATGTTTTCAAGAAGCAAAGCAGTATTTGTTGGACTATGGATGTTATGACCATCATAGAGTAATCTGTTCTCGCTGACATTTGAACTCAAGATTTCCTCATGTGGCGATGTAGAGTGTCTCTTTCTGCAAGCAATGTGCAATTTGACATACACGGGGATCAAAATGCTATACCTCAAACATGTAAAAAAGTGAATAAACAATACGCATCAATGCAGAGTTACACAAAACAAAGAACAATAAAAAAAAAAAATGATGCCTAGCTAATTTTCTTCAACTTTATTAAATGATTAAATCCATACTCTGATTCCATGAACTAAAACCATAAACCCTAATAAGATTCAGTTCATCAGAGAACAAAATCCAAAACTTGAAGGAAAATTAGGACCTTCGCATTCAAGTATTGATACATTCAGCTAACTTAGACTGTACTTACAAACAAACGACAACCCAGGAAAAACCCACTTAAAATCCAACATAACGAGACCCATAAAATCGAAAAGCTATCCAAATCGGAAAAAGGGTAGTCTGAAATGTTTACCGATAACGACGGAATTGATCCCTAACACTGAGGACCTCGGGGTCGAAGTAGCTAGGGGAAGTGTCCATATCCATGTCCATTTCTTCACCAACGACCCAAGTGCTATAGTCGCTTAGGGTTTTGTAGTGTCGTCAAAATCTAAAACCCTTTGAAAATCCTCCGCCGCAGTGGAAGACTCCGCTGGAAAAAAAGACAGTACAACAGTCGCCACCAGAGTTAAAGCAAAGCTGTTTAAAACGCTGCGTTTGAGCTTCTCAAGTTCAGTGTAAAAAAAAAGAAGGGGGTATAACTGTAATTAAATAGAAAAATAAGGGGCAGTCTAGTACAAACGAACCAGCGAAAAAACGAGTTTAAGCGTCCCAAGGCGTTGTTTTATCCTGAGAGAGTGCTTTCTTTTAGAGATGGCGGCGCTTATCCGGTGTTGCTCCTCCTTCTCCAATACTTCCGGTGGCCAACCTCTGCCGCGCGACAAGTCTCGAGGTCCAGGTTAGCTCATCATTTCACTCGCTGAATCAGATTCCCAATTCAGTGTCACTGTTGCTTTGTGACTGATCCTCTTTTGGTAATGAGGCATTAAAATCTCGGAGATTGAACGAGCTTTTAATAATTTCGTTGGGAATGATTGATTATGTTTAAGCTTGATCGCCGAGAAAACGCAATATGTTCACTGAAGTCTGCTTGGATGGTTTAAGATAGGGGACGGGGAAGATGGTTTAACTTGGCCGAAGAATTTTTGAGAATTTTGCCATATAGATGAAATTAGAGTGTAGCTTGATCGTAGAAGCATGTTTTATACTCAGCGTGGTCTCTTAGAGCGTCTGTTTTATGCTCTTGTTGGCTCATTTCAATAAAAGGGGTCAATTCTTGGTAGCTTCTGAAGTCATCTCACTGGATTTCAGGCATTTCGCTTTTTTCAGAGATTGGAAAGTTAGTAATCAGAAAACCTGGGGATCATCATCCTTTCCAACCAAAGGAGCGCAAAGGCAAGGGAATCGTACAAACGCCATTTTCCAGCGTGGAAACTCTTGACAAGTTATCAGGTTTTGAGGTAGGTCGGCGAGTTCCGAGATGTTTAGTTTATATCCAGCTAAAACCTATGAGTGTTCTATTGCTTGAACACCTGGATAGTGTTTGACTCGGTTTATTTTTTGTTGTCAAGTTTTTCGTTGTGATAGTAAGCCTTTAGATATGGATGTGGCAGGGAATTGGGAGGCTCAAATTACCGGTGATGGCAGTGTTGTTGACAAACTCCCTACAGATGGCTACACCACTTGAAGCTTTAGCTGCTGAGATATGTGAGCCAGAGAGCTCCATGTTCAACATGCCAATTTTGTTACTTGTAGCTCTTGTTGGAGCCACTGTTGGAGGTAGTAATTAGTCTTTTCTTCAATCTATGCTTCTCCAAATTGTGCTCATTGGGGTTTTAGTAACAGTTTTTGTGGTGCAAAAACCAGGGTTGCTTGCTCGGCAGAGGAAAGGGGAGTTACAGAGGTTGAATGAACAACTACGACAGATTAATGCAGCTCTTAGGAGACAAGCCAAAATCGAGTCTTATGCACCAAGCTTGAGTTATGCACCAGTGGGAGCAAGAATCCCAGAGAATGAAATCATTGTGGAACCAAAGAAACAAGAGTTGATTTCCAAGTTGAAAACAGGAAAAACCTTTCTGAGGAACCAAGAACCAGAGAAAGCGTATGCAGAATTCAAGATAGCTTTGGAACTTGCCCAGAGTCTCAAAGACCCCATCGAAGAAAAGAAGGCTGCAAGAGGCTTAGGCGCCTCGCTGCAACGTCAAGGGAAGTATAGGGAAGCCATACAGTATCACTCCATGGTTCTAGCCATCTCAAAGAGGGAATGTGAAGATTCTGGAATCACTGAAGCATATGGAGCTATTGCAGACTGTTATACTGAGCTGGGAGATCTCGAGAAAGCTGGAAATTTCTATGATACGTACATTTCTCGGTTAGAAACAGACTGATTTTCCGCAATGTCTTTTGTCTGTTGTCTGTTTGTTTTATGTCAAATCACATAAAATGGATATCCAAATCCCTTTTATTGAATGTAATTTGCTTGTCTTACAATCCATGGGAATACATAACTAAGCATACAACTGCAGATAAAACTTTATATAGATAACTTAAGTGAGAGAAGACAGACAAACACACACACAAACAAGTTCTAGAAAAGAAAAAAGAAAAAGAAAGAAAGAAAAGCAAAGAGATTGAAACTTAGATCGGTGCCACAATCTGAGGTTTATTACTGATAGTACATGAGCTGCTGTGCGGCGGCTACATTCTGAAAGCCACCGTCGTACATGGCTGCAGTAGCTCCAGCAGCATTCATTCCATGAGCTGCCTGCCTTAGAGGATGTTGACCCTGTGGATGCATTAAGGCATTCACACTAGCCATCTTGCTTAGTGCCAATTGCCTCTCATAGGCTAAGAGATCAGCTGCAGACAGACCAGGCACTGGTGCTGGGGCAGGTGGGGGAAGTGGGTTTGAGGCTGTTCCTGGTGGAGTTGGTTTGTTGCCCCATGAGCACTATAGCATGATAACAGACTCAAATGTCAGAATACATGCTACGTTACGTTTAGTCGCTAGAGATGTCAGATAATGCAATTTTTTGTGGTAAGCCAGACTTACCTTTATCTGTCTGTTAAAGAGGTAAGGCTGAGTGTTACCCATCTGAATGGCAAGAGCAGCCTCGGGATGAGTGTTATATCTCACGAAACCAAAGCCTTTGTCTCGTTGGACACGGACCTCTTCAATAACTCCAGCGCCAAGAGCATGGAAGTAGCGGTGTAGATCAAGCTGAGTTACCTGTGAGATAGATAGATAGCTGTCACAATGTACCCGAAATCTACTGATGCAATAATTCATACAAAGCCTTAATGAAACTGTTTTTGTTATGATAGTGAACCAAGTTACAAGGAGCACTTCCTAGTGATAACTTACCTCTGGAGCAAGGTTTCCCACATAAACAGTGGTAAACTGAGAATTGTTTTCAGGTGCTTCCTCATTTGAGGTCTCTTTACCATCCTCTGCACATCAAACGACCAATGTAGCTTAGTCAGCTATAAGTTTTTCATATTACTCAGACAAAATCAAGGTAGTTTCGCAAACTCCACTATAAGGAGAAAGAGAAAAACTGCAAAACTTTGCACAGTAGTAGAAAGACAACCTGATGAGCCAGTTGTAAGTTCCACAACACTTTTTCCATCAGAACTGTGCTTATCATCACCAGAAGTAGCGCCCTTCGTGGCCCAGTTGCATCTGATCTGTCTGCTACTCAACCACTTACCTGAGAAGATGTAATAGAAACAAAGGTTAATTGCTAAGAATATAGCGAAAACCTCAATTCTAGAAGTTGGGCCTCATTGAAACATAAATTATGTAACTTTTCAGCAGTACTTGACTAATAAATAAATAAAACACATAATCCACAAGCTTGGTCTTTCTAGGCACAGTACAGCTGCATGCAAATTCTAAGAACTTCAGAATTGAGAAAGCAGAGTTCACAAATGAGAATGGAAGTCCTGAGATTGCAGCTATTATAATCCTTACCATTCATCTCATTGATAGCAGTTTGAGCATCCTGCAAATGAAATTAACATTTAACGTTAATGTAAACCACAAACAATCCTTGAGCTAAAACAGATAGTCACCTTATGATTTGAAGAATGTATGTTACCTGTTGATTCCGGAAGGAAACAAACCCAAAGCCTCTTGAGCGCCCAGTTTTTTGGTCCCACATAACTCTCGCATCCCTTCAAATATTAGACTCAGTCAAAGACAATGAGTTGGAGAAGATGTTTACGCAGATAAGTTTCGACTACATAAGTTAGTCTTTTATTTTACAACCAAGTAGAATTAGTTAAAAGGAGATGATCAAGCATCAGAACTTACGAACAACTGGAAAAGACAGAAAAGCTTTGATATAGTGTCGCGTCAGTGACCTCGGGGCTGAGATCTCCAACAAAAATGTTGAAATGACCTGCATCTCATAAAAACAAAAGCATTGAGCATCCACGCTCTCCTAAAAACAAATAAACAAAATGCAGTTTTTGAAAAAACAAAACTTACTTGATGTATCTTCCCTCTGACCAGTGGCATACGCCCAATTAACTTTGATAGGCTGTCCGAACCTGTGAACTCAACTATTATATCCCAAGTGAAAGCATTCAGAGAATAAAGAGAGGAACGGAACTATTAAAATTGCTCCTTACAGATGCCTTCCGTTCAGGGAAAGTATAGCCAGAGCAGCAGATCTTCGGTCAAAGTAGTGAACAAATCCATATGATGACTGTACAACAAAAAGATGCATGTTTTATGAGTCCATTTTTAGTAAGCTTGACAAAACCCAATGGAAGCAGAGCAGCAAGTAGAGTTTTTCTTAAGTAAACAGCCAGGAAAATGTTTTGTTATGCTCGTCCAGAACAAGAAAGATACTATATTAAGAGGGTCACTTTCACAATCACAAGACAATAAAGTAGAAAACAGGTGGTTTTGGAATCTCTCTACCTTATCCTTTCTGATGAGTTTACTGCTTTCAACAGGGCCAGTGCTTGTAAAAATCTCTTGAAGCAAAGGCTCTGTGACCTGTGTATGGATGTTTCCAACATACCTGCCAAAATTAGAATATGATTATATGAGTTAAAACATAAACTCAGAACTGCACCTTCAGACAACAAAATTGTAAAGTAATGCTCAAAACCAATTCACTCACACGCTACGGCAAGTACTAGGATCAAAACCAGGAGGAAGGTTTCCACTTGGAACCGGCTCTAACTGCAAATGCCAAAAGTATGAAAAATAAGAAAAATGGAAATGGATTGCAGCAAAAGAAGAAAAATCATATCTTTTCTATCCCCATGAGAAAATACAATCTCGAAAAGGTAAATTTCAGCTCAGCGAGCCACAGCAAAACTAAAACACAAAAGACAAACAAATAAAGAAACGAATTGCTAGCGTACAGGATCTGGAAACCCTAGCCTTCCTTATCAATCAAATGATAAAAGGGAACACAAAAGATGAAGCCCGTACGGAATGAGCCATAGCTTCTTCAAATGATGAACACGAACTAAACCCGACCCGGAATAAAAGGACCCACGAGAGAGACGATAGTGTATAAATGAAATTAATAAAACTTAAAAAAAAGCTTCAATTCCGACCAAAATTAGACACATCGAAGATGTAATAAAGGTAGAAAAAACCTGAGGAGGGGCCAAAACACCAGGATGGTAAAGAGAGTGTTGCTGCATCAGAGCTTGTTGCTGCATCAGAGCTTGTTGTTGTTGCTGTTGCTTCAGTCTTGGATTCTGCATTTTTTTTTCTTCCCCCCACTGCGAAAAAGAGAAAGATATCTGTTTGTTTCTCCCAGAAAAGATTTTGATTTTTTCCTCCGCTAGGGTTCAGGTACTATCGCTCACGAGATGAAGAAAGAAAAAAAAAAAACCTAACCAACAAAAAAAAAAGAAAGAAAATAAAAAAAAAGAAAAAGGTAGAAAGAGAAAACAAAAAAATCAGAGAGGAAAGAGAAAGAAGCTGTCCGTAGAAGATGAGAGGGACCGTGCGGCACAAGTGAACTATTTATAGCACGATTTATTATTTTATTGCTAATTTTCAGAGAAGAAGTGTGGTGTGAAATTAACGTCACTCGACTGTGACGATCATTTTTGGTGACAGCCAATAATACTCCTTGTCGTCTCTCCATCTTGCTGACAGCCCATGGTCAGGCCCAAGCCCATATCTAAACGAACATCGTTGATCCCCTGGATATCGAGGGACCACTATTTCTGACTAACTTGTTCTGTGGACCCAGGCGTGTATGTTGGGTTAGTCCGGTCTTTCTGACTCATTTGATGAATTTATCGAGTTCGTGGTCTTAAGTTAAGGGACTCAATCAAATAATGATAGAAACATCAAATTGTGTTAGTCTTTTAATTTGTGAGATCTATCAATTTCTATAATTAATTTTTTTCTGTATATCATTGTCAATGTTAACTAAACCTAATTCTTCAAACATTCAATAACCTTAAATATTCACTACAACTTGTATCATCTCCTTTACTTAATCAGCTAGATTAAAATCAAGTATGGTCCACCAACCACATCTCATTATTATGAGGTTTGACAATGTACATTTATTTTAGATGGTTTAGACTATTTCAAAACTATATAAAACAAAAAAACATCTCCATCCATATCGAAAGAAAAAGAAAAAAAAAAAAAAACACCTCCATTATAATAGTCTTAAAAATCTTCACCAAATTTGAAGCTCTTATCCTCAGATAATTTGATTACAAAATGTCAGAGATAATATAAATTGATGTCCTTGCTAACATGGTCCAACCACGTCATAACATTTTAGGTAAACTATAAAAAAAAAAAAAAAAATCTTAGTTGTATAAAGAAAACTTCGGAATTTATTAGCACAGAAACAAATACATTGTTGACAAAAAAAAAAAAAAAAGAAACAAATACATTATTTATTGAAACCAAAGCATTGACGAAAACAATTGTGTCTATGGAGTAGTATATATTCTGATTATTAGATAAAAATTTTAAAAATTGTCAAAATTACTGGCACTGGCTTAAGTGATCCCACTATAAAAAATGAAAGATGATAATAAGACATGATTGGAAATATAGATGCGTCTCTTTTTAGAGAAAGTGGGACTTTGTTTTAGGCATAATAGCATTTATGACTAGATCTCACCGAAATACAATAATTCGACCAAAAACAAGTTTAATTTTACCGGGCAGTTTACGCCGCCGGCGAGTAATTAGGGAAAAAAGTTTAAAATTTTTCTCAACGTATACACAAACACAAGGAGTTGAAAAGTCAAAGACTTTATTTTTCCGATTTCCCACCTCTCGCAGAAACTTCCAAAAAAGAAAACAAAAAACAATACAAACAGACAGCTTTGCCTTACTAATATGACTTCTCATAAGAAATCCCAATTTCTTGATTAAGAAAACAAAATAATAATCGAAGTTGTTTCTTACCAAAAATCTCCACGGATTTTCATCTGAGAAGACGACCTAATTTGAATCGGTGGAGGTAAGAATGATTCATTTGCTCTTCAACCTTTTTTTGTCTGTTTTCGGTATTTGATTTTTTGTTGTCCGGATGATTTTAGATGGAACCGCCGGAGAATAGTTTAGATTCCGATGGTTCGAAGTTAGAGACGGCGGAGAGGATAATACTTCGGTGGGACTCGGCGGCGTCTGAGGAAGCAAGAGGGAAGATGATTTTCCAAAGCGATCGTGATGAAGTGGATCGGTTTCTCCGAGCCGTTGATGAAATCCAACGGTCCTTGTCTTCTGTCTCTTTCTCTTCTTCTTCCTCCTCCCTCGCCACTGCTTCTCCTGCAGTCGATGACCACGAAGTCAAAGCCAACTCAGCTATCCAAATCGCCATGGCCAGGCTCGAAGACGAGTTCCGTAACATTCTTCTCTCCCAAACAACTGTTTTCGAGCCTGATTCACTTTTCCTCGAGGAATCATCAGTCTCTCCCTCTTTGTGCGTCGAGGTTGGAGATGACAGCTCCGTAACCGCCGAAGAAGAAGAACTAAATTCGCCAGGTGGTTCCGGTTCAGGCCGGTTATCGCGTAGAAGAAGCAGTTACAGATCCACAAGCAGTATACGAGAAATGGATCTGATTTCGCCGGACGCAGTTTCTGATCTAAGATCGATTGTTCAACGAATGGTCGCCGCCGGTTACTCCCGTGAATGCATCCAAGTCTACGGAACTGTTCGGAAATCAGCCATGGAAATGATATTCAAGCAGCTAGGGATTGTGAAGATAAGCATTGGAGATGTACAGAGGCTTGAGTGGGAAGTCGTTGAAGGAAAGATCAGGAAATGGATCCGTGCAGCTAAGGTTTGCATTAGAGTTGTATTCTCCAGTGAGAAGAGGCTATGTGAGCAGCTATTTGATGGCATATGCACGGCCATGGATGAGACTTGCTTCATGGAGACAGTGAAAGCATCTGCTCTGAGACTTTTTACTTTCCCTGAGGCTATAAGTATCAGTAGAAGATCACCTGAGAAGCTTTTCAAGATTCTTGATTTACATGATGCTCTTACTGATATGTTGCCAGATATTGAAGCAATCTTTGACTCAGATTTATCAGATGCTATTCGCGTTCAAGCTATTGAGATTCAGTCGAGACTAGCGGAAGCAGCAAGAGGGATACTTTCGGAGTTTGAGAATGCTGTTCTTCGTGAACCTTCGATAGTTCCTGTCCCTGGAGGAACGATTCATCCATTGACAAGGTACGTGATGAACTACATCGTTATGATCTCTGATTATAAGCAAACGCTGGATGATCTCATCATGTCGAATCCCTCTACTGGGTCTGATCCAAACACACCGGATATGGATTTCACGGAGCTAGAGAGTAAATCTGCATTGGATTTGCATTTGATATGGTTAATTGTGGTATTGCATTTCAACTTAGAAGAGAAATCCAAGCACTATAGAGACACATCTCTAGCTCATATATTTATTATGAACAACATCCATTACATCGTTCAGAAAGTGAAAAGGTCACCAGAGCTAAGAGAAATGATTGGAGACCATTATCTAAGGAAACTCACTGGGATATTTAGGCATGCTGCCACAAACTACCAGAGAGCTACATGGGTCAGAGTACTGAATAGTCTCAGAGATGAAGGATTACATGTGACTGGGAGTTTCTCCTCAGGTGTATCAAGAAGCGCACTGAGAGAAAGGTTTAAGGCATTCAATTTGATGTTCGAAGAGGTTCACAGGACTCAGTCCACATGGTCGGTTCCAGATGCTCAGCTTAGAGAGGAACTCCGAATATCGCTATCCGAGCATCTAATCCCGGCTTATAGATCCTTTCTTGGAAGGTTCAGGGGTCATATAGAGAGTGGAAGACACCCTGAGAACTACTTGAAATATTCGGTTGAAGATATCGAGACCATCGTTCTAGATTTCTTCGAAGGATATACTACACCGCCACACTTGAGGAGGCGATAAAAGAAGATCCAAAAAAACCGAGAGTTTGTCTTCTTTCTTTCCTTTTTCAGCCACATTAGGATGTCATAGAATAGAGCCATTCTTTGAATTTTTATTCACAGGGTTTCAGCCCCATGGAATAATCTCCAGGTAAACATATATTTGTGTGTTGTTGTTTGTGCTATATGTCTTCTTTTAACCAAAGTCCTGATTGATCACAGAACCAATATGTACCATGTAAATTCCACAATGTTCCACGTCCTCTAGTCTTCTGCACCATTTTTATTTTGGGTTGTTTTTGCAGTTTGGTTTGCCATGGGCAAGCCCCTTTGATTGCGAGTGTTAGCCAACGTTATTTCTTCGAAAGCTCAAAAGGAGAAAGTCTTAGGTCTTGATTTCAATAAGATATCACTCCATCTCTTACCCCATTCCAAGATAGGGAAATAAATTGCTAAATTTTTTCTTCTTTGAAAAGGTAAAATAGATCCAAAGACAAAAGTACACAATTATTTTTTGTCATATTCTTCCAAAATGAAACATAAGACTTGCGTCAATCCCCTAACTCAACACATCACCATCCACACACCAAGAAGGCTCATCATAAAACTTGCGAGCCAGAGCAGAGCAGAGCATCCCACCAAGAATGAATGGCAACACATTCCGGTTTAATCAAAGTCAAGGAACTCCATTCTCTTCCTCATTGTTCCTCTCAGCTCACTCGCTTCCCTCTCCACCTTTTGCGCCTAAACCAACACAAAGATTCGCGAAAACCAAATCATCAACACGCACAGAAGATCACAAATGGATCAGATTTGGCTAATCAATTTTTGACGGATGTGTGAAAGTTAGAACATGTGATGTGATGCCTTACCCTTTTAATCTCTGCCTCAGAGACGCGAATCATATGTGGAGGAAGCTCTTCTCTCTCCGTGTCCTAACGCATGGTTAAAGGCCAAACTCAGTGAATTGGAAAACACAACTCTCCCAAAAAAGAAAGAGCAGACCCCATTGAAGAAGTGACATAACAAACAAACAAAAACAAGGAGAAGTCTTACCAGCTCACCAATTAGAACAACATTCTCTCCACGGATTACATAGAGGCCTAAAGGAATGTCGCAATAATGTTCACCAACAATTACCCTCTCACACGCACCTTCAAGAACCGCATTTGCTGTGGATTTACAGCGAACAAATCATGGTTTACATTTCTCTCCCACCAACAATATCGTAAATATAGGAGCATGAAAAGAAAAGTGAGTACCGAATTGATCAAAGGAACGGAGTGTTCCCATTAGCTTTCTACCATCTCTAAGGAGCACAAGTAGTTTTCCTGCATCATCAAGAGCAGAGGCAACATCCATAAGTAACTGATGCACAATGATTCATATTCAACAAGCAAACCTAACACCAAGATTTAAATATAGACCCATATCCCAAAAACATCTGCAAAACGAAGATCATGAACCTTCAAACTCGAAAATGTTATTTCATCTCATGCATGAGACAAGCTTAACATCCACAACTGATGAACTAATAAATAAACTAAAGCTTTGAAGAAGATTCAATCTCTTAATCAAAGAGTGTCTCTTTCGATAATTCAACACCAAAATTGACAAGCTTTGAATAAGGCCGCAGAGAATTACAGCCTAATTATCAATAAAAACACAAAATTAAGCTCCGTAATGCATTAAAAGCCATCACGACATATTCATGTGGTTCAACAAATATGTGAATCAGAGAGAAAGAGAGACGGGTTTACTATCGAGATAACTGGCGAGTGAGGTTGAAAGATAAATATCTTCAGGACCAGCCCAAGACATCGCCACTGACTTCTATAAATTATAGAAAAGTTTCGGTCTTTCTAAAAAACACAACCGATAACGTTCTCGGATTCCAGCTAAAGAGATGGGATTGGCTATCGAACGCAGACGAATCGAAAATCGATAAAATTGATAAAAGAGTAGGCGGAAAGAGGAATCTAGGTTAGGGTTTTGAGCAAAGGGTTTAAATTGAGAGAGAGATCAAAAAAGATTGGGACTTTCTACACCAGATGGAAGATGGGACACGGGTTCGTCAAAAAAAATATAAAACCCAGATCCGATCGCACTTGGATGAGAAAATCGTTTCGGGAAAATTCGAAGAATTAACGCGAGCTAATCGTCCACTGCCCCTTTTTATTCCTTGAAGGATTTAGGGCAAAACTGTCCAAGCGTTGTACTTTAAATACTTCAAGCACTTTCCAATTTAACATTAAACTCTTGGATAATACAGTGAACGAATTTTTCTAAATAAATATGTTAAAACTTCCAAAATACTACTCCCTCCGTTTCAAAATAAGTGTCGTTATAGAGAAATTTTTTTTGTTACAAAATAAGGGTCGTTTTCGGCTTTCAATGCAAAATTTATTAATTTTATAGTGCAGTTTATTTTTCTATTGGTTGAAATGTGGTTAGATGTATAGGTAATTGTATTTTTATATAAAAATTATATAAAATTAATTGTTTCCTTAATCTGTGTGCACAAAGCTAAAGTGACACTTATTTTGAAACAGATGGAGTATCTGTTTAGAATTTGTGAAAATTATTTGAATTGGAATTAATTACATTTATTATTTACCCTAAAAACAATTTTATTGATGCAAATCCATCTATCCAGAATTATGCACGAATACGTCTAGTTTAGGTGAAGACAAAAAACACACAAAGAAATATAATTTTGAAAATTTTATATAGTAGTCAATACAATAATGGATCACTTTGTTTCTCTCCTGTGATGACAGCTCATCATCTGTACTGAAGCAGGGCTTGACACATGGGATAAAATCAATAACCAATCAAATTATAACAATTAATATGAGTCAGCATTTGTTTTGGTCTAGGTGGACAATTGGTTTTTTTTTTTCCCTTTTGATGCTTCAGTATCCGACCAAACTCCAATCTCAATCTCTCTCCGTCGCTTTACAATGATAACGAAGATCGAGTTTCCAATTCTCAATTTTTTGCTTTGAGAGTTTTCGATTGAAGAAGATCGAGTGATAACGAAGAGCTAATCAAAAGAAGAGGAGGAAGAAGGAGAAGGAGGTATAACAATTAATCTTACTCAGCATTTTTTTTGCCTAGATGGACATCAATTGATTTTTTTTTTCTTTTTTTTTCTGAATTAATCGATTTCGATGAACGGAATCGAGATGCTTGAAGAAGCCAAATCCGATGTTGAGCAAAAACCCATTTTGTCAAGCTACTACTACGCTTCGATTACATCGCATCGATCATTAGATTCCGCTTTAGTTTCACATCCTCTCCGTAAAGCTCAGCAATCTAAACCTACTTAGTAACACACTCTTCGAATTGTTCATCAACATCTTAGAAGAAAGCCCAGAAATTATCGAATCGACGAAGCAAGATCTGATAGAAGTCAAAGAAAGAGACCCGCCTTGTATAAGCTACGTTAATTGCTTCTTAGGCTTTAAAGGCTTCCTCACTTGTCAAACTTATCGAATAGCTCACACAAGCTCTGGAATTAGAACAGAAAAATAGTAGCTTTACTCATTCAGAACAGAGAGTATCAGAA
>OVAQ01001877.1:0-15300 GCA_900406345.1 Erysimum cheiri
ATAAAAACTACGAAACTTAATATTATACATATTATGGGCCAATCCTTTTTCTTTTGTAGGCTTATATTTACCTCGGCCTGTTTTTTTCACATGGACAGCTATATGTTGCCCTATCAAGGGTGACTTCGAAGAAAGGACTAAAGGTTCTCATCACGGATNTCACGGATAGTGAAGGAAAACCACAGAGTACAACCAAGAACGTTGTTTACAAGGAGATTTTCCAAAATATTTAGTATGTTTCATTTGCTATTTGATTTATTTACCCATTGCATGCCTTCTTATGTTTTCAAAACATTCATTTTAATACGCTCTCTGTTGCTTAAGGATACTTGATACAAATTGTTTTTTACTCGACCCCCAATAGATATCTATATGTCAAAACACGTTTACTTAACGTTTACACATAAAGGTCTTTCACACAAACGTAACGAACACAAAATAGAAACAATAGAGGGAGCTTTTGATGTACACGTTAAAATAGTACAACATATACAAAAATATTAAGACACCAAGACTTAACATTCATAAACCTAATTTCCCCGTGCTCAAGCACGGATAGGATCCTAGTATATATACAAGTTGGAAGGAAACACAATCCACGTAAACACCATAGATGTTGGTTTTCATATGTTCACTCTTAGTAGTTATGAGACAAATACTCAGCTTTGTTGCGAGAGTGATTTAGGGGTAATTTCAAGCTCATGTGTAGGAAAAAAAAATATATTTTAAGCTCAACAACCTTGATTAAAATACATATATATAAATACCAACAATAATGCGACAATCCATGAACCATTGATTATTGGAGAATGGAGAACGCAACAACCTTCATAGCATTCCCACTTGCCGCAGCCATAACCAGTGTAACCATTTGTCTAAATCTTGTCCTGACAAGTCTCGTTAATTTAATTTATTAGGTTGCCACATAGTATATCTATCCTTGGAAATATTATTTTTGGGATATTGGTTTAACACTTTAAATATTCGAAGCAGCTTATAGACTCACTCATGAATATTAATCTTTTCCCGTCTAAGAAACACAAATTCGTTTTTATTAATATCGGATACAGGCATACAGCACGTGTTGATATATAATATGGGAAAAATTCCCGAAAAAAACCTCATCTATTTTTATTTTGGACGTTTAATACCCAAGATTTTTTGGTTGGAATAAAAATACCTCATTTAATTATTTTTAGTCAAAAAATACTGTACCTCATCTTTAAATTGTTGGTAGATCCGAACCCGCCGTTTAATAGCTGTCACGGAACGTTACAGAATAATTTAACGGTGTTAAGGTCCAATTTAAGATATATATATGCTTTGGTTACGAGTTCTCGGTGAAATCCTGAGAGAAGAAGAAGATGATGAAATTCAAATTAACCTTTAAAGAATTATAGAGAAATACAGAGAAAATTAAAAACCACAAAAATCGATGAGATTGATTTAAAAATTCGTAAAACAGAAGGAAGAGATTACTTTTGTTGCAGAGCCGCCATTGATGTACATAGAAATCAGAGAAGAAGAGGATGAAGAAGAAAGGGCCGCTAGGGTTTTATGTGAAGAAAACAAAAAAAATTATGCTCTGGGTGAGTCGAAACAAGTGTATAACCACTAGACCAAGAAAATATATCGATAATAATTCGTAACCAAATCGTATATATATCTTAAAGGTTAACCTTAACACCGTTAAATGCTTCCGTAACATTCCGTGACGGCTATTAAACGATGGGTTCGAATCTACCAACAATTTAAAGATGAGATATTTTTTGACCAAAAATAATTAAATGAGGTATTTTTATTCCAACCAAAAAATCTTGGGTATTAAACGTCCAAAATAAAAATAGATGAGGTTTTTTTTGGGAATTTTCCCAAATATTGTAGCTGTTTAATTTGAACCATGTACGAATGTATGATCCATCAGCAAATAAAATAAATCTGCATACTACTAATACATATTGTATTGATAGAGAAATGTAACTACTCTGTTGTATTTCGAGACTTACATTACAGACGAATATATTTTAAGACTGATGACCGATATTGACCATAAACATTAAAATGCTCAGTCATTATTAGTGGACGAGGTTAGGCAACTTCGCAGAAAATGATATTTGCGAGCATACAAGTAACAAATATAAAGGGCCCATGCTTTTCACGCAGCTATCACACTTAATGGTGATAACGTTACGTACTTGTTTTACTAACCTTCATGGTCTTTCTTTTTGGATAATAACCTTCAGTATGGTCTTATCACGTTCTTTGAACATTTCTTACCTCTTGACTTCTAATCAACATTTATAAACAACCACGTTTAATAGTACTTGTATATATAGCGCTTATAACCTTGTATCAAATTGGAGCCTAAATTTAAATAAAGACACATTATTGTATTGATTTACAAAAACAACAAAAAAAAACAACTTAATTAAATCATTTCATCGTGATTAATGATTTTGGAACGCCTCTATGTACATATTGCGGAAATATCGTGTCAGCAGTTATGTCATTGTTGAGCTTTCCAAGTTGCAAAGGAGACCATCATTTTGGACTTTTTTTTATTCTAACATGAGTCCGACACTTGCAATTAGGTCCACAACCAAATAATATGCATGTTACCTTTTAATTATATATCTCGTTAGTGGACCATAATTAAGAAATTGGACAGGAGTGACCGGAGTATAAAGTGTATTTACAAATGTACCTGACAAGTACAATTCCAGATTTCATCGACAAAAAGGTGCAACTAAAATATATAAAACGGATAATAAAGGGGAGAAAGACGTAATTTCCTTAAGCATGTACCCTTTGTTTTCCGTAATCAACGTAAAGGAAACAATTGAGTCAATAAATTTTAGAGCAAACGACAATGATTATCGCAAATTACCAACCCATTAAGGCGTGATATCGATATGCATGCGTATATCAATCAAATCAAAGGATTAATGTGGTCCACAAGAGTAGAAGAGTTGTACCACATGATGTTGTCAAGTTCAAAATTGCTTACAAAGTCCTGTTTTTTTTCAACCTAGAATCCATTTCCCTACTTTTCGAACGATTGGGAATTTTTTTAACAATTTTGGGGTTACATGGTGACTTTTTTAAATAGTAAACAACTTCAATGTTGGCATAAAAAAAGTTTGAATAATAAATAAAACGGTGATATAAACATGGATCTACAAACAATAATAGATTAATATACAGTTGCAGGTGATTCACACAAGTACAATCTTGTTGAATGGTAATAGGTAGTAGGTTACAAATTTAACAGAAATGGACCAGCTTGAAATTTAACAAGGCTTGAAATTATATCTGTCCTAGTCAAAGGTATGTCCATTAATTAAGAAATTAAAAAATGGACCAGCTTTTCCACGTATCATCCTACAATCTACCCATTTGCACATGTCTGCGAACCCCATCATTTAAAACCCCAGCGAGTTGTCTCACTGCCCTCAATTCAAGGTTTCAGAACTTTTATCCCTTTTTTTTTCCTTTTTCCGTGGGAGAGAAATTAATCAGGGGTGCATAAGATGGGTAACAGTTTAGGCGGCAAGAAAACGACCAAAATCATGAAAATAGACGGCGAGAGTTTTAAACTGAAAACTCCGGTGACGGCGGAGGAGGTCTTGAAAGACTTTCCCGGCCACGTTTTGTTAGACTCCGAATCCGTCAAGCACTACGGTGCCCGAGCCAAACCACTTGAGGTGTGACTTCTTATATCAAAACTATATACTATATTTATGTTTCTTGTTAAATTAATTATACGAAGCGTACGTGTATATTCATATATGTTTTGATGGACAAAAACTGAGACGTTGTTTGGGTGCAGGCGAAGCAGAGGTTGGAGGCGAAGCGGCTATATTTCGTGGTGGAGCCGATGAAAGAGTGTCCACCGAGAAGGGTAAGATCGGGGATTCACGTGAGTGCGAAGGAGAGGCTTGAGAGCCTCATGCTTTCCCGGAGATCCTCTTCCGATCTCTCCATACTCAAACCAGCAGGAGGATGGACGAAGGAAGAAGAAGGGGCGGTGAGGGTGAAGGTGAGAGTTCCCAAGGCGGAGCTGGAAAGACTCGTTAAGGAAGGAGCCACCGAGGCCGAAGCCACCCAGAAGATCGCTGCTCTCTATATCGCCAAACAGAACCACCAGGAACCGCCTCACAACACGCGAGGAGAAGAGCCCGCCGCCACCAGAGAAGTCAAATCCCGTCTGGTGAGTTCCTTAATATACATTTGTTTGTTTCTTTTTGTGCAAAGTAAATACGCAANACAAAGTAAATAAGCAAAATAGTACTCCATCCGTTCTTTAATATATGATTTTTTGAAAATATTTGGTTTTAAAAAGATTAATTTTTTTACGTTTTTTTATGTACAATTGTTAATGATAAATTATAGAATTTAANACTTTTTTACGTACAATTGTTAATGATAAATTATAGAATTCAAGAAAAATAACTAAACATTATTGATTTAAAGCTGTTGAAAATTATAAATCACAAAATAATGTATTTTAATATATTTGTTTATTATATCTGAAAANCTTGAAAATTATAAATTACAAAAATAATGTATTTTAATATATTTGTTTATTATATCTGAAAAACTAGAAAATCCTATAATAAAGAACGGAAAGAATATATCTTAATTACGTTAGAGTGGCATATAGCTAGTTTTGAATTTAATAATAAATAGTGTATGTGTTGAAAAAATTTACACTTTTTATAGGAAAAATGGGGGTAGATCTCAGATATCTTTGTTGGGGTCAATTTTTGCATGCTGCTACTTTTATCACTTTTTATACTCTTTCCAGCAGATAGGACAAAATTATTACACAAATTTAGATTTTTTCTTATAAAGATTGATTATTTGAGACAACAATGTTGATTGATATATAATATATTATTTGATTTTGTAGAAACGAGTGAGTTTCATGGCGGAAAGAGGAGGAGGGAGCGAGATCACCGTCGCCTGAACCAACAATCCCTATATTTATATATATATATATATATGTATTAGAGTGCTTCCCAACGTTTCTGCAATTCTATGTACATAAAAACGCAGAACGTTCGAGAGAAAGCTATTCAATATTCATCCATGTCTCCTCCACGAGTTTATTATTATTATGTTCTAGAAGCGGCCAGTAACTTATATGCAGTTTCATTTGTCTCACCTTATTGATTACACGGATGACCCTTTCCCGGGGAAAAGAAAAAGAAAGAAAGTAAGAATAAGAGGAAGCCGATGCTCTCTATCATCACACTCTATGCTCGTTTTGTTCTTCTTCCCACCTCAAGAGCCAACTCTGTATCGATCTTCAGAGATATGTCCAGCGCTTTTACCGAATGCGTCAGAGCTCCGCTGCATTCATATATTCTCTCAGTTTTCATCTGACCAAAAACCAAAAAACTTGTATCAAACAGATTCTTACCTGCTAATGAAGGTAACTCCACTCTGTCCGATCTTGTGTACTGTCTCAAGGGTAACATTGCCGGAAGCCTACATCATCAGATTTAGAGTCTTCCATCAGAGAGTTTCACTAAANTTCAGTTTTCATCTCACCAAAAACCAACAAACTTGTATCAAACAGATTCTTACCTGCTAATGAAGGTAACTCCACTCTGTCCGATCTTGTGTACTGTCTCAAGGGTAACATTGCCGGAAGCCTGCATCATCAGATTTAGAGTCTTCCATCAGAGAGTTTCACTAAAGAAAACAGTTATCTTTCTTTCTAACACACACACACACACCTCTGTCTCAAATTTCCCGTTGATTAGCTCTACCGCATCTTTAAGCATTGTGACATCGACATCTCCATTCTCTAACGGTACAACCATATTATCCAGCATTATTCTTGTCAACCGGGTCTCGGATCCACTAACATACTCTAATACTTCCTTCACTTCCTCAAGCGTCCTCGTCTCCACCTTTAAGTAGAAGTAGATAGTGATTAGAACTTGTTTCAAAAAGGAACTTGTTTCAGGTCTAACTTGCAGCCACAAATGAGTTTGAAAGCTTTAGATTATTTACCTCCGCATCCATTTCGAGATTCTTTTGCTTTAGATATTCGTCCACGGATTTGATGGCATTTACTATACCCCCTGCAGCTGAGATATGGTTATCTTTTATCATCACCATGTCAAATAATCCCATCCTATGATTCCTCCCTCCACCAATCAGCACCTAAGCTAAGCAAGAAAACTTGAGGTGTATCAAGAGATAATAATCTCAGAATCTAAATGTTCCCAAGAAGAGATGCAATAAATGAGTCCCAGTGGTTGGGTTTGAAATAGGTAAAACGAGTGCGGAACGTACCGCCCATTTGTCCACCAACCGCAAACCAGGAGCAGTTTTTCTTGTCTCCAGTATACATGCAGGGTACGCAGCATCTGCCATTAACTGCACGAAACAAACTCATCAGCTAAACTCTCCATCACAGTTTGAGATAACAAAGAGAATCATGAACCTTCATAGAATTTACAAACAGACAATAACCAATTATATGGACAACAAAATTCACTACTAACACTGCGCTATAGAACCAAAGAAGAAGCGGATATCCATATATTACCACACAACAATTTACTAAGCCAATAAAGCCTTCTCATAAAGTTAATATGAATGCAACCACACCAATCACTAGACAATACTTAAAGAAACCACGGCGATAAGGAAAACAAAACCTTGGTAAGGGTTGCAATTCCACTCATCCTCTGCATAAAGTTGAGCACAACTCTTTCAGCAACAACAATCTTATGTGCATTCCCTGATACTTTCCCAAACTTTAATCCTTTATGAACATAATCTCCATCCTTTCGCATCCATTCAACCTGTGATTCAACACTAAATCACTTAAGCAAAAAGAAAAGACACATACAAACAAATCCCTTCCCCAAAATAAACAGATTTGAAAGTAAGATGAGACCTTCAGTGAGGGATCAACTTGTTCAAAAATCATGTCAGCAAGAGCAATTCCAGCAACAATACCATCTTCCTTGGCCAAGAAATAAGCTTCCACTTCCGTATCAACCGGTATCGTAGCCATACAGGTTACATCTCCTTCAATCGAATCAATTTGACGAACTCAGTTTCAACAAAACTCAAATAAAAAATGGCAACTTTACTTTTGAGAGGAAACAAGTGAAGAGAGAACCTATATGACCAGCATCTTCAGATAGGGCGAGTTTGATAACGGCTTTCAAATCGTAAGTAGGATGTGAAGGAGGCTTGAACGCCATGGAAACTTCTCCGGCCGTTTGAGTCGCAGAAACAGCAGACATTTTCACGAAGCTCCTGAAACAATTGAGAATTGGGTTTGGTGGCCACAATTAGAGAAATGAACAAAGGAGAGACTTTTAAAGAAACTGGGTTTTGTTTGATCGAATAAACCTTTGAATCGCGGAGAATTGAGGCGACACCAATCGAAAGACAGAGATCATTGTCGACATTTGGACTCAACTCTGTTTCTTAGTCTTCTGTGAGTAATATGTGATAAACAAAGCATTTCTGGTTGAACCAACAAACTATTGGGCTTTATATGTCTCCACAGAGGCCCATTTTACTTGGCATTCGATCTTCTTCTTGTTTGGTCATTTTACTTCATTCTACTATATTTACGTATCTCCCAGCAATTGACTGCTTCAAAAANCAAAGCATTTCTGGTTGAACCAACAAACTATTGGGCTTTTATATGTCTCCACAGAGGCCCATTTTACTTGGCATTCGATCTTCTTCTTGTTTGGTCATTTTACTTCATTCTACTTTACTATATTTACGTATCTCCCAGCAATTGACTGCTTCAAAAAAAGACGATAGAAAATAGTGTAGCCATAAAATACTAGTCTAGCTATACATGTAAATATGTCTGCAAAATTTTAATTAAATAAAGAAATTGTTCTAAATAGGCTGCTAAAGTGAAGGCACAACAAAATTCAACATAAAACATATCACTCAAGCATGTAACAAGCAAGAATAATAAGTCAAATAGTTCGAAGAANCAGTTAGAAGAAGCAACCTCCCTGTTTCGTTTATTTTGAAATTTTCACAATAATATCAAACAACATTCAAAGTAAACCATTGTCTCTCTCCCTCTCCTTCTCCATGTATCTTTATATATTTCCTCCATTGAAGCGTTTATATATCTCTCATCTTCTTTACTCCCTTCTTAACTCAAAAGGTCCATTATTAGCTAATGCAACGTTTCCTTANTAGTTCGAAGAAGCAGCCTCCCTCTTTCGTTTATTTTGAAATTTTCACAATAATATCAAACAACATTCAAACTAAACCATTGTCTCTCTCCCTCTTCTTCTCCATGTATCTTTATATATTTCCTCCATTGAAGCTTTTATCTCTCATCTTCTTAATTCCCTTCTAACTCAAAAGGTCCATTATTAGCTAATGCAACGTTTCCTTATTATCAACCACTAACCCATTCATTCAATTTAGTTCTAATCCCGGCTTCACGAGACCAAGTTTCTGCATTATCATGAGGATCATGTGGAAATTCATTTTAGTGATCTATTTTATAGCTTTGGTGGGATCAAGAGGAACATCGGCAACGGCAAGGCTGAAGATGAAGAACGAAGATGTAGGAAGAAGGTTTGTTTTGCAGAATAAGCTTCAACGAGGTCCAGTTCCTCCTTCACAACCTTCTCCAATTCACAACAAACTAAAGCCTCTTTCTCATTCAGAAGTTTATTCTTCCCACACTTATGTTGCTCGCCCTTGATCAACCACAATTTTTATTGTCTCTCTTCTCATACATATAAATGTGCCTTGATGTACAAAGGATTTGTTTGAATATAATTCTACATTCATACAAAAAAAAAAAAAAAAGAACCCGATCCTGACTCCTCCAAATTCAAAAGAGTCGTACGTGTAATATGTTTTGGACATAGATTAAACAACTCTTTGTGTTGTAGAATTAATCATGATCATTAACTAAAACTAATTAACACAATTTTACTGCCAAGAATTTGTTTTGGTAGCGTGGAAATTAACTAACGCAATTTTAGTGCCAAGTTAAAGTGGGAAAGTAACAAATAAGCGAGTAAAATTCAAAGAGAAGGTGGGTGACTTAGATAACACTAGTCAAAGTAAAATATAAAACCCAACGTTTTAATTGTGGTTAAAGACTTGCTTGGATTTTTTTAATTACTTGAATGAGTGTTTATCATGAGAAATTCGCTTTGTTTTGTCCATTTTGAATACTTTTCGTGTGTTTTTTCGTCAAACTCAAAAAAATATCCACACTTGACAGATGTAACCTAAAATTTCTAAATTGTGTTGAATGAAATTCAAGATTTATATGTACAGAAATACATACATAATATTAAACTATAAACCCCTCAATATCTAGTTATCTACCTAGACAATACATAAACTAACCTCTCCAATAAACAAGATGATGATAAAAAAAAAAATCATACTCACCATTGCTTAGTAAGTTGTAGGCTAGGCCCAAAGTTTTGTTGACTAAAAACATTTATATACACATTTTAGTTTAATGAAAACCCTTTAACTAAAAATCCTAACCCTTTAAGTTGTCGCCTGGATATTAGCTATAGATTCTACCCGCAAATTTCATGCGCTTCTCTGCCATCCTCCGCAATCCCCCAATCCAATTCTCCAATCGCCGGAGCTCCGTCAAGCTACTTCACTCTCTGCCCCGATCAAGACCCAAGCGATTCTTCCAAAAACCCAAACTTGTGAAGAAGACAGAGACCCCAGACCCGAGGGTTTACACAAGAGACATTGTATCCAATATCTATAACATCCTCAAGTACTCCACTTGGGAATCTGCTCGAGAACAGCTCCCACATCTCTGTGTCAGATGGGATTCTCACATTATCAACCGTGTCTTGAAAGCCCATCCTCCGATGCAGAAAGCTTGGCTCTTTTTCAACTGGGCTGCCCAAATCAAGGGCTTCAAACATGACCACTTCACTTACACCACCATGCTCGATATCTTCGGTGAAGCCGGTCGGATCCAATCCATGTACTCTGTCTTCCACCTTATGAAAGAGAAGGGTGTGCTGATCGATACGGTGACTTACACATCGCTGATTCACTGGGTTTCGAGTTCCGGGGATGTCGACGGAGCAATGAGGCTTTGGGAGGAGATGAGAGATCACGGGTGCGAACCTACCGTTGTGTCGTACACGGCTTACATGAAGATACTTTTCGCCGATGGGAGGGTGGAAGAAGCTACGGAGGTGTATAAGGAGATGTTACGGTCGCGAGTTTCTCCCAATTGTCACACTTATACTGTGTTGATGGAGTATCTTGTCGGCACAGGTGAACTTCATTCTACGCACACCAACTGTTTGTTAAAAGTTTACAAGTTTGGCTTTATTTAGATGACTTTAAAATAAACATATGGAGTAAGACTATAAATGGTTTTTTTGTCTTGACGATAATGATGATGTATTAGATTCTTCATTTGATTTGCAGGAAAATGTGAGGAAGCCTTAGACATTTTCTTTAAAATGCAAGAAATTGGGGTGCAGCCAGATAAAGCAGCTTGCAATATTCTGATTGGGAAAGCCTGTAAATTCGGGGAAACATCTTTCATGTCTCGAATTCTTCTATACATGAAACAAAATGGGATTGTCCTTCGTTACCCTATCTTTCGTGAGGCTTCAGAGATCCTGAAAGCCGCAGGCCAAAGTGATGATCTCTTAAGGGAAGTCAATTCGCATATTTCCTCTGAATCTTTGTGCTCCAAAGACATCAATGAGACTCCAACAGCCGAAGTTGATGACACTAAGAGTTCACATGATAGTAGAGTTATCAGCTCCGTTCTCTTGATGAAGCAGAATCTGGTTGCAGTTGATCTTATACTTAACCAGATGAGAGATAGGAACATAAAGTTGGATTCTTTTGTTGTTTCAGCAATCGTAGAAACAAACTGTGACCGTTGTAGAACTGAGGGGGCCTCGTTGGCTCTTGATTACAGCTCAGAAATGGGAATTCATCTCGAGAAGTCAGCGTATCTTGCTTTAATTGGTAATCTTCTGAGATCAAACGAGCTTCCTAAAGTGATTGAAGTGGTGAAGGAGATGCTGAAAGCCCAACACTCGCTTGGTGTGTACCAAGGAGCAATGTTGATCCACAGGCTGGGGTTTGGCAGAAGACCTCGCTTAGCCGCAGAGGTTTTCGACTTGCTTCCGGATGATCAGAAGGGCGTAGCTGCATACACTGCGCTGATGGATGTTTATATGGCAGCAGGGAGTCCAGAGAAAGCAATGAAGATATTGGGAGAGATGAGAGAGCGAGAGATAATGCCTTCGCTGGGGACATACAATGGTCTATTGTCAGGTCTTGAGAAAGCTAGTGAGTTCCAGAAAGAGGCAGTGTCGTTGAGGAAGGAGAAGAAGAGTCTTGTTGCTACTGCCCGTTTCCAGGAAAATGTTTATGTTGAAGACAAAATATGTGATCTTCTATTTGCTACAGATTTGTAATTAGATTGAAGGTGTCCACTGTCAAGTCAACGTACATGTTTAAACGAGGCCCATTTATGTGCAATATGAGGCCCATGTTGTCTTAGACACACATCTGTCAAAGAGCTACGATCCCCTTTCTCTTGTTTCAAAAGCTCAAAACACCCATCTAGTAAAAAGACAAAATTACCCTTAATAACGAGTGATAAGGATTAAATATAATTAAATCGGTAAGTGTTCAACGAAAAACACAGTGGCTCAGTGGTTGTTTGTAGTACAACTTGTAGGTAACAAGGGGCAATGAGATTAGTAGAGGGGATTCGAGATTCGGTAGGTAACAAGGGGCAATGAGATTAGTAGAGGAGATTCGAGATTCGGTAGTATAACTGGTAGGTAACAAAAGGCAATGAGATTAGTAGAGGGGATTCGAGATTCGGTAGGTAACAAGGGGCAATGAGATTAGTAGGGGGATTCGAGATTCGGGGGATTCCAGACGATTTCTCCATCTAACATCATCACCCACCCATCATTTTTTCTTATTTAATTTGATTTTTGATTNAGATTCGGTAGTATAACTGGTAGGTAACAAAAGGCAATGAGATTAGTAGAGGGGATTCGAGATTCGGTAGGTAACAAGGGGCAATGAGATTAGTAGGGGGATTCGAGATTCGGGGGATTCCAGACGATTTCTCCATCTAACATCATCACCCACCCATCATTTTTTCTTATTTAATTTGATTTTTGATTTCTTGACATTTCTGATTGATTAGCGGTACTACTGACGCCGGAGAGGAGAGATGGCGAGATCGTGCTCTATCTGGACGCCTTTTTTGATTCCAATAACCGGAGAATCACCTAAAATTTCTCGGCGCCGGGTGATTTTAGCTACAAGTGTAGGTTCTCCTCAGGTTCGTACAACAGCTTTCTTTCCCTGGGAACATATGTATGTGAATGAATCCGAGGGCCGTTGAGTTTAGGTTGAGCTATTAGGGGTTCTTTGATACTATAATTCAGCTGTTATATGCTTCCAACTAGTGATTCCTGTAAAGAATCCCTAAATTTCACGGAATCATCTTACATTTGCTGAGATTTTGTGTTCGTTTGTGCATATGAATTTTAGACAACAAAAGGGTTTCTACATATATGAATGTCAAGCCATAAACTTGTGCAGACAATCTTTTCATATGTTCATGACCGGACAGCTCTTTATGATTGCTTCGACTGCTTTCATGGTCAATAGAGAAGAAGATTGGTATAAATAAGTCCGCATTGCAAACATCAGTTTTGTTAGTTAGTGCAAAGCTCTGAAGTCAGTCTCTTTTGCCTTTTCTTTGGCAGCCTATACTTGAAGCAAACATTAAGGAACCCCAGAAGCTTCAAGTACTTGATTCCAAAGATGTTTCCAGAAGGAACACTATGCTGTATCTAACTGCTGGATTTCTTGGAGGGATCAACTTTGTCCATGGTGAAGCCGCAGAAGCTCGAGTAGGGAGAAAGGAGAACAGGAAAAAAGCTTTGGAGAAGCTGAGGACGAAAGCCAAAGAGTCCAACAAGTCAGGAAACCAAAAGACAGAGAAAGATTCAGAGACTGAACTATTTCCTCTTCTTCCTCCATCTCTCCAACAACAAGCCATTGGACCTGTGGTGGAAGCAAACTTGCTACCATAAACTTGTGTGAGAATCAATAGCTTTCATTTAATCGTCCAAAATGACACTACATGCTCTTCTGTGCTAAGGTTTCCTATTATACAAAAACGTGTAATAAAAGTGAAATGATGAAAATTAAAAAAAAAGTAGAAGGGCTAGGTGATCTTTTTGTCCATGTTTGTGATAAGCCTCTTCATCTGAAATCTCCAGATACAGAAGTAAGCGAAGCCAAATCCGATCAACACATACAACCAAATCTTATCTTCCCCACTTTCCTTCTCCGACGAAACCTCTTCTATCCCAAACCATTCTCTCCACCCTTCTTCTTTGTAATTTCCCATTATTCCTTCCATCACTCTCCCATATAACACATATATCCTATCCCGCCCTGCCACCGTCACCGCCGTCGGAAATCCCTCAACATCGAGGTCAATTTCGTCATAAACCACTCCTTCGCTCCAGGAGTCTTGGCTCTTGAGAAACCAAAGCTTCTTCTGCGACACCACCATGATTGTGCCGTCGCTCCTTCTCCTCGCCATCCCGTCAGCTGCAACTATATCTCTGTTCAGCAACACCAGCCTCGCCGTGCCGCTCTCTTCGTCCACTTTGAACACCTTACCTGTGTTGCTCTGCACCACCAGGAGGTAGCCTTTGCTGATGTACACGATCCCGTTCAGGCCGCAATCGCGAAAAGTTGCGTCCGCGTCTTCCGCCACCGGCTGCGAGTTGAACACCGGCGATCTGGAGAAGATCGAGGCTGCGCCGTCGCGATCGACTTTCCAGATGAAGTTTTTGGCTGAGTTGGTGACGTAAGCGTTGCCTTTGTAATCAACCGCCACGTCATTGGCTATATCGCGGGCGATGTCTTCGTCGTCCCCGGGAAGCGAGGGGAGAGCAGAGAGGAAGATACGACGGCCTCCGTTGCGGAGATCGTAGGCGGCTAGGGCACTGAAGGGAGGGAGAGGCGACAAGCTGTGGATGCAGGCAAGCAGACGGCGATTATCAGAGTCAACGGCGAGACCGAGGATAGTGGCGTTCTCCGGTAGATCGAGATCAGAAATTAGGGTTTCGATGACTCCAGCATCGGAGACGGAATGAATAGTGCGGCTGTGGAGGGAACCCACTAGAAAGTGCTGCTCCCTTGGATCCCAGGTTAGTCCCTCCGGATAGAGTCCCGGCGATCGGAAGTTGATAACGTGGCGCTTATTGGCGGAGGAGGGAATCGGGATTCCAAGCAGCACGACGGCGAAGAGGATACAGAGGAGGAAAGACGATCTGCATCGTGCGGAAGAAGACATGTCAGATTTCGATTTTGGAAAAAGCAATTTCAGATAGTATAATGTAAATGTATGCTCTCTCATTTTTTTCTTAATCAATTCGATAATATAAATACGACCAAGCCCACTTATGTAACAAATGGGCCATATTTTGGGCAGAAACTCAAGAAAAGATGCCATCGCCTCTTGTACTTGTTGTCCCATTATTCATTTGATTTTTTGGGCTATTAATAGATTTCTCTCTACTAGCTTACACTTTTAACTATTGGGCCGAATCATGGGTTTTTCTGTTACCATAATATTCTTACATATCTCACCACCACTCTGTCTTGAGCCAATCTGTCTGCTTTTTAGGCCTAAATAAACAAGCCCTCTGTTTTTTTTTTTGTCAAACAAATAAACAAGCCTTCTTTATTCCAAAAACAATTAAAGAGGTGTAGTATACTAGGCCTCTGAACACCTAATTATTTGAACTTAGTGTTCTTTTGGCTTTAAACTTTTGGAATCCTAGTTTAAGATAACTTGAGGCTTTCCAATATTCACCGATACTTATTGAACTCTTGCTACGTGGAACAACATTTTTATATGCATGAAAATGATAAAGACAAACAAAATGTATATATATATACTATACGATATGACCAACACACCAGACATATAAGGCTTTAGTACTTGGGGTTATGTAGTTTGTATACACACGCATGGATTTGTTATCCATAAGACATTAAATTGTAAATGATAGATACGTGACATGTAATCTTATGCATGTTATATTATTTGGACCGTTGCATCTAAATGTAAGGAGAACGACCCTACGATTAGACCAGTGTTCGTGGTTCCTCATACATTGCCCATCACCTTTCTCTCTCACTAACCCCATTAATTCTTTTTTATCGTTTTACTCGATTTATATTTTTATAGATATGCATATATATGGTGCT
>OVAQ01001880.1:0-15269 GCA_900406345.1 Erysimum cheiri
TTTCTCCCAACAAATGAAAAATTATTTCCATTATCCAAAAAATTCCTCCAATTAGAACCCGCCACGTCACTCCAATATACTCTCCAAAACACTTCTTCTTGGAGACTCGAATACCGCTTCTGCTTCAACTGTTCAATTACTTTCCAATATTTAAATTGGGCTAAGAACCCAAAACATATAGCGATAAATATGGCCTTAGATTAGAGACATAAAGCAACAACTTAGACGTTAAATCTCACGAATAGTATAATAATCACATAATAATAGTTAACAAAATATACGGTATTTTTGAATGAGCTTTAAGTGATGTGTACATCAATTTACTTTTTTCTTATCTACACTGTCTTTGATGTCAATACTTAATATGCATAAATTCATATGAGTCATTTCCGAATTTTAAAATAAATAAATCTTTTTTAAGGTTCACCTATTTATGTTAAGGTTTATTTTCTCATATATGCATACATCTTAGAAGATCTTGATCATGAAAAAAAGAATTTAATGAATTTCTAAGGGTTGAATTGACTTTTATTAGAATTTTTATTTTTATAATATGAATTGAACGTGTACGTATTGTAATTTACGTTTTGTACATAATATTTCTTCGAGAGAAATAATGTTTGTATTTTATAAATAATTTTTTCTGTTGAGAAAAACGTGTGTTCTACATATTTTACTAGATTTCATCCGTTTTAAAAATTATATTCATATTAAAACATTGTTGTATATAATTTTCGAAATTTCTTTTATTATCGCTAAGTTATAATTTATATATATACATAATATATATGTAATTTTCCATTATTTTTTTGTGTGGATAAAGAGGCGGTTCTATATAATTTTTACAAAAGTTTACCTATTTTTGTTAAGGAATTTCTTCAAACATTTTCTCCATAATGTGTTTGTTGATAAATTGAGGTTTGATATAACTTCACAAAAATTCATCTAAAATTGAATTTTTTTTGTTTTAATTGCGGTGTCTAAGATTATAACATGTTCAAAACAAAAAGATAAATCTACCCTCTCTCGTACATGAGAAATAAAAGAAAAAGAAAATTTGAAAAAAAAAAATGGAATCGACATGATAAAGTATGAGTTATTAATTACTTTTTAATTGACTATGATAAATAATACTCCCTCTGTTTTTTAATATAAGATTTTTGTTGAAAATATTTGGTTTAAAAAAGATGGATTTCTCACTTTTCTATGTACAATTGTTAATGATAAATTATAGAATTTAATAAAAATAACTAAACATTATTGGTTTAGAGTTGTTGAAAATTATAAATCACAAAAAATAATGTATTTTAATATGTTTGTTTATTATATCTGAAAAACTAGAAAATCTTATTAAAAAAAACAGAGGGAGTAATAGTTATTAAAATAAGTTTTCTTTTTTTGGTCGGCCAATTTTTAGAATAAAGAAAGTTTTGTTTCTTTTAACGCCTTTTTAGGTTGTTTAGTTCCTTGTCGACATTACGTCATTTGATCTTTCTTGAGAGAGAGATTTATCTTATTTCTTTGCCTTTAAGAAAAATTTGCTAAAAGAAAACATATTTACAATCAACAAAACTTAGCCAATTGTGTAGACTCCATGAAAAGCTTTACTAAATATTTTTTTTTTTTGGTAAGGAAAAGCTTTACTAAATATTTGACTTATCGTCAACACTCGTTATAACCAATTAAAAGTGGATAGAATGGAAGGAAGTAATGTGATGATATCACAAGGGTTCATATCATAATAACGAAATTGTAAGTATAGCCGATTCTTTTAATTTAATTTAATGATTTTTTTGTTCCATTTATTTTAATTAATGATTATTTATTGATTTTTTCCATATATTTTAATTAATGATGAGATTACTTATTGATTTTTTATTGTGTTTTATTGTATTCTTCTCATGTGTAATGTGCAATGGTTACCTACATAGTTTTGTTTAGTTTTTCTTTTTCCCTATTTTTTTTAAAGTTCGGTTATTCAGATATTCGGTTTGAGCTTAGATAAATTTTTTTTGAATTTCAGATTTAAAAGTTAAAGTATCATTCAAATATTTTAGAATTTTGATTTACATTTGATTTGATAATTTTTTTGGATTTGGATTTTATTGAAAACTAGTTTTTTTTTTTTTGTCAACCGCATATATTGATTAGTTTATTAAAGCCAATGAGACGGAACATTGTTTACAAAAGTAACATATTGCGGGAATGTACGAACATTTCGTGCCAAATTATCCGCTTTTACATTGATGTTCCTAGGGATAAGAGAGAGGGAAAACTAGCTTACAACTAAACTTTTTGTGGATTTAGTTCACTTTGATTACTTTGTATCCAAAACAAAAATATCTAAAAATCTGAAAAAAAATATATTAAAACATTTGTCTCCGTATAGTTCTTCAGATTGGGTCTATTTTTTTTCTCCATGTATATCGTTTTGTTAAAAAGGTTTCATTTTTTCCTCTATGCTTTTTAAAATAATAACCAGATTAAAAAAAAACATAAAAATATGAAATTTAAAACATAATTTATTACAAACAAATCTATCCTTTTTTTTTTTTTTTTTCAAACAAAAAATCAATCTTAATTAAATCGTTTGTTTTAAAAACTAAAATTATGTGTCAGCGTGTTGTAACTTTGAATGAGAATCCACAAAAATATGTATTTTACTTATATGTTAATTACTGATTCACTTAGCTTATCACGTTGCGGTCTCACACACACACACAAACGTTTTTGAAAACGGCACGTGTTAAAAGTAACCGTTTGAAGATTTCCGTTGACGCTCTGTAGGTTCCGCTTATATATGCATATATCATTTTCAAGAGCCCTAAAAGGTTTCAGATTTCGTTTACCGTTTCGTTTATTCTTTGTTCTCTGAAAATCTGTGATTTCAAAGTTACAAAATCGATCATCTCTCTCGATTTGAGTTTAAATTACTCGAAATTTCTTCGATTGAAGTTCTTAAGGGTTTCAAAATCGCCTTTAATTAAGTTCTTAAGGGTTACAAAGTTTCAAAATCGAGTTTAATTAAGTTCTTAGGGGTTTTCAGAGTTTCGATTTGAGTAAGATTACTCGAAATCTCTTCGATTGATGTTCTTAGGTGTTTCAAAGTTTCAAATTCGTGTTTAATCGGAGTGTTCATGTTTGTCTCTTTCGGTAATCTTCATCGAATTAACATCTTAAGGTTTCAAAATCTCTATGTTCGTGTTTTTTTAACAGAAGATTTGTGTTTGTTTCTTCGAATCAACTTCTTAAGGTTTCAAAAATTTCTATAATCGTTTTCTTCTTTGAAGTTCTTTCGTACGTTTTTGTTTTTGATTTACTCAATTTTGAGTATAAATTTGTAATCTGAATTTCAACATTAGAAAAAGGTTCTGATATCTGATTTGAGTTGTGACCTTGTTTTGTTCTTATAGCCAAACAAAAGAAGCAGTGAAGAAGGTGCTCAAGAAACCGGTTACTAAAGTGCAGATTCTTGCTCTTTATGTGAGTGCTTATCTTTTTTACTCATTGTTAAATATAAAGTAGATGATTGTGTAAAAAAGGATATAAACCAGTTGCGGTTTTAAGGGTCTACTTTGATAGTTTTGGTCATAGGTTTCGATTTAAGCTCCGGACCAGTGAAAGTCGGTTCTCGAATTTGTATGTAAACGAACTGATTGGGAATAACCGGGATGAACACTGTGAACTCTTTGTTTTTATGTATAGTTTTTGGTTTGGATTTAGCTTTTTTTGGTCAGTCGGACCAGTGAAAGTCGGTTCTCTAATTTGTACTGATGTAAACGAATTGATTAGGAATAACCGGAAGTGAATTTGGTAGTAAAAATTAGCTATTAGTTTTGACGCTGATGATGAACACTGTGAACTCTTTGTTTCATGTATAGCTGAAGAGAAGGAATGTTCAATCAAATATAATCGTCATCACTTCACTTTGTTATATTTGTATTTTGAATTGTGATCTATGTTATTAACTCTCTAGCCCTTTCCAAAGTTTAAACTGTTTCCCGCGTTTCAGGCTTTGCACTTATTGGAGTTGAAAATCAAGAACCAAAGAGGGACCGTAGAGTTTAAATGTGATATGTTCATGTTCCGTGTTAGTAGTTTCTTGACTTAAATGCTCTGCAGCAATGTTGATCTTGATCCACTTTTCTATTTCCATGGCAGGGCTAACCATACGACCTTGTTGTCTCGGTTCAAGGTTACTTCAACTTCATCGATCTTTGTTATTTTTTTTGGTCTCAGTTGAAACATTCTGACATCTTTTAGTCTTGGTCACAGGTTCAAAATCCTTGTTCTTCTCTGAGGACCAATTAGGCAGCTCGGTTTTCAGACTGGTTTTGAGGTATGATTTCTGTTCGACTAAACTTAAACCAATCATAATTGGACTAAACTCTGTAATATGGACTCTTAACTCTAATATGGACTCTTCCTGTGAACTTTAGCTCAATAACTTAATGATCTACCGCCTAAACACGAACCATAATTATTTACTATCAAAACTTTTGCGACCAAACTCAATTCTACAAACTAACACAATCAAATCTTATATAACACAAACCGACGATTTTAAACGATTTCTTGGTTAGTCATTAGCTTTAGAGAAAAGAGGAAATAGAAATTTCTAAAGCCACTAGAAAAATAGCTGATCCTCCCACCATTACATAGTACAAAGGTAGCTTCGTCCCTTTGTGTAGAAGATTAGTGATGTGTTTTAATTGTAATGTATTCATCGTTTACATAGATTCAAAGTGGTAATAAGTCCATCATACAAATAATCGATTTACAAAAAAAAGT
Source organism: Erysimum cheiri (assembly GCA_900406345.1). Lineage (NCBI taxonomy): Eukaryota > Viridiplantae > Streptophyta > Magnoliopsida > Brassicales > Brassicaceae > Erysimum > Erysimum cheiri. Next base: position 4,792 of record OVAQ01001880.1, read on the forward strand.
ATACAAAATCAAGCAGACTCATGTAGGATTTTACCAACAAAGTCACGTGTTTTGCACATGGCTACCAATGGTCTAGCTTTAGGCATTGTGAGTCCTTTGCCTTCGGTCATATCCACCTCTTCTTCTCCAATCCTCTCCCATTCAAAACATTGAATCAAAGACCCGAGAGCTAAGCTCACTAGCCGTAGAGCAAGTACGGATCCAGGACACGCCCGTCTTCCTAACCCGAACGCCATTAGCTTTTGAGTCTCTCCTTCTTTCTCGAACCTCTCTGGTTTGAAACTTGAGGGATCATCCCATAGCTTAGGATCTCTGTGTATTGCCCACACGTTCACCAATAACGTAGTGCCACTAGGCATATCGTAACCCGCTACTTTACAATCTTCCGATGAGATGTGCGGGACCGACATGGGCCCCGCAGGATACAAACGCAACGTTTCGGAGACAATGTTCTGAAGGTAAGGAAGATTTGAGATGTCTGATTCTTCCATAAGCCTGTCAAAGCCGATTTTATTGTCGATTTCTTCTCTCGCCTTTTTTACTACCTTTGGATGGTTCAATAGGGCCGACAATGCCCATTCCAATGTTACCGCTGATGTATCAGTCCCCGCCAGGAAAAGAGACTACACATTGCACACATACACAAAAATGGTGACCATTCACTAAATCGACTCATGAATTAAAATGCTCTTCTCGGGTTACTTACAAACATGATTCCTTTAATGGTGCGGTCCGTGTAATACTCGGGTTGGGATTCTTGCAAAGAAAGCAAGTGATCGATCATCGTGTTCTCCTTCTTCTCCTTTGCAGCTGCTCGTTTCTCATCGACCAATCCCTGAAAGAACTCATCAAGCTTACAAGCAATCTTCTTTATCCGTCTCTCGAAATCTGTGATCCAAGTCAAGACCGGTAAATAATCAGCCGCATGTCCGGCACCAAAACAAGTCATTGTCTCAGCGATAAGCCCCCGCACTCGTTTAGCCTCCTGATCATCCTCCGCACCGTCTCCGTAATAGCATTTTCCAGCCACCATTCTAATGATGTTGTTGAATGCTAAGTTAGATAACATTGAATTCATCTCAACCTTTGCAAATTCCTGCATATTTCAGTTACACAAATTCAGAAAAAATTTGTAATATCATCATATCATTCAGTATAACAATCTTCACCATAAATTTGTAACTAAGATCAAAATACATTTTGCCAATAACATAAACAGTGTGATTAAGTCCTAAAATTATCCCAAATCAGTAATTTAATTCAATAACAAGTGAAGAGTTTGAGATTAGTGATTTAGGCCTAAAATTATCCTAATTTAGTAATTTAACTAAATTAATTTAACTAAATTACGAGTGAAGCATTCTAAATTAGTGATTAAGGCTTAAAAATATCCTAAAATTAATGAATGATTAGGCCTAAATTAATCATAAATTATCCTTAATCAGTAATTAAGTTCACTTACAAGTGAAGAGGTTCGAAAGAGACGACCAATAAGTCGCCGGATCTCATCACGGCGGATAAAAGAAAAGCTATTAAGACGGTGAGAAGAGAAGATCTCGACGGTACCGATACGACGGAGATTTCTCCAGTGTTCACTATACGGAGCAGAGACCATAGATGAGTAATTATACGCGATGTGTTTCGCAGCAATCGATTTGGGACGATTCGCGAGAACGACGTCGTTTTTAGTGAAACATTCTTCAGCGATTGAGTTTGAAGAGACGACGAAAACGAGCCTGTTTCCAAGACGGAGGGAGAAGATCGGAGAATCGTTTAGGGATTGGGAGATTGAGAGGAAAACACGGTGGAGCGGTGGTTTGAGGAGGCGGAGGTGACCGATGATTGGTAGTGAATATGGTGGAGATGGAGGAAGGTTTGGGTTTGGTTTGAGTTTTTTTATGAGGATTGTGAGAGTTAGGATTAGGATTAGGATTGTGAGGATTATGGTTTGAGATTGTTCCTCCATTGTTGTTGATTTGAGATTTTGGTTATTGAGACTTTGGGGATTATAATAGAGAGAAGGAAGACGAAGAAGATGTGGTTCTGAATCTGATTGGACTAGTAGTCTAGTAATAGTCAAAGTAAACGTTGAATTTGAATACCATCTTAATTTCGGATAAGTAAATCTCACAAATCTCAAAAAAGGAAAAAAAATAAAAATCGTTTTTGTACTTACTAATTATTTAATTATTTTTTTAAAAAATGTTAAAATTATTTAAAAAATCTCTCTTATTTTTTTTCCAGAATGTTTGTAACTTCTAAACTTGTCAGATTATGTTAAATATAAAATATTTTATAATTAACGAAACTTACTCTTCGTCCAAAAATAATAGACTTTATTGGTTCATGGATTTTAGTGGATTTAGAAATCCAAACAAAAATCACGGATTATTCAATCATTGATTTTAAAATATTTATCTAAATCATGTGTTATTGGTTATATGATTTGTAAATACTAATTAAAATACTATGTTATTCGTTTAGTGATTTGTTTTTGAATTTTCAAATCCACGTTTTATTAAAAATAGATTTAAATGGATTTGGTAGTGAAAAATAGAAAGATTCAAATCCGTGGGTAAAACACATGTTATTTCAAAATTCATATATTTTCATTTCAAAATCAATAAAGATTTTTAAGTTCTACATGGATTCCAAAATCCATAAACCAATAACTCCCAAACAAATCCATTTAGGGTCGTTATTGGTTCATTGATTTGTAAATGCATATATGATTTGAAAATCCGTATTGATTTTGAAATAAAAGACATATGGATTTTGAAATAACATGTTTTACCTACAGATTTGAATCCTTCTATTTTTCACTTTCAAATCCATGCAAATCCATTTATTTTAAATGGTGGATTTTGAAATCTAAAAACAAATCACTAAACGAATAACATAACATTTTAACTAGTATTTATAAATCATAGAACCAATAACACAAAATTTGATCACGTAGACGATAGTCAATTCGGAGGAAAAAAAGACGTTCTCTCTCAGGCACTCTTCCCAAGAATCTATCTTAGGCAAAGGGTTTTGAAAAAAGTAGATCTCAGCTACCTTTTCTTTCCTATTTCGGCAACTTTCCTCCATCTCCTCCTCATAGTTTCAACGATTTTCTCACCGGATTCCAGTCTCCTGAGGTTTTCCAACGGTGTCTTGCCACGGATGAGTCCGGCGTAGGTGACGCCCCTCACTCTGTGTGCTCAGCTGCTGAAGACCTAGTTCCTGGTTTTGAGTAAACCCCTTGAGAAGTTACCTAGTGACAGAAGACATGAAGCCATCATTTATACCAACTGCACTAATTTCACTACCATCAATGCCTGTCTAGGAAGTCAAAGTTGGTACTTTTCTGTCCTTGTTGTTACAAAGCTTACCTCTACTTGCATACTTTATACCCGTGTGAAGAATCTCTGGTTGTACCCTACATTATTAACTACCCCAAATCTTTTGGTACCTTTGGAAGAACTTTTCTTCTGTGTGTGAAGAAACCTTGCTAAACACCATCTGTTCTAAGTTCTAAGATGGAAGGAAGAATTCCTTATTACCTTAAAGGGAAAGGAAAACCCTCAGAGTACTCTCCACCGCCTCGAAAAAGAATCCGAGCTCCTGAACTTGATACTTCTGACCTCATCCGGGAAAATGCTCTGACACTCATGGGGAGGCTCACAAACCCTGCTGTACAACGGCTCTGGCCTCTTATCTCCTTCCTCTCTAATCGCTGGAACCTGAGGGGAAGAGCTGCAGGGTCAGATCTGGGAAATGGCTGTTTCCAGTTCAGATTCGAGTTTGAAGAGGATGTACAAAAAGTTCTGGCAAACAGACCATACCATTATGACCAATGGATGGTTATCCTTCAAAGATGGGAACCTATCATCTCAGCTTCTTTCCCTTCAAAGATCCCCTTCTGGATAGAACTTCAGGGCCTCCCACTCCACTACTGGAAACCTGCAATGGTGACAAGATTTGGCGATGAGTTGGGAGAACTTATTGACCATGAACTGACACCCTCCTCTGTAAAGATAAACGTTATGATAGATGGGCTACAACCTATTACAAAGGAGACAATAGTGGAATTCGATGATGGGAGTGAAGCCCTTGTTACTCTTGAGTATAAAGATCTGAAGAATTACTGCCTCCACTGCCACAGACTCACTCATGAGATGAAGAACTGCCCAGGGAAAGTTGGTTCAAACCAAAGATCTAGATCTCCTCCAACAACTGGATCTCATCAACAAGCATCCTCAAAGTTTACACCAAACTACATTCCCAAAGAGCACTTGGAAGGCTCACAAAGCTATCTGCCAAAACAACAAAAGGCTAATAGTCACCACACAGCTAGGTACTCTAATAAGAGGACTTTTGAGGTTATGGATTACCGGAAATCTCCTCCCTCTAAGAAGCGGAATGATAGAAGGGAGCTGGACAGCAGAAGGCCAGCCTCCAGAGCAAATAGTATCTATGCCAGGGATCCAGTTCGGGATTTGCGCCCTCACTTGCAACAGAAGGAGAGGAGTACTAGAGACACTGTGTCCTCAAATCTCCAATGGAGAGAGAAATCTGCCCCTCAAGCCAATCCTACTCAAAACATCTCAGAAACATCAAGAACAAGGAGACCTCCTTTAGAAAGAAATCTGATAAGATTATGGAGGATCTAAGAGAAGTTACCATACAGTACATGAACTGTGATGACCCGGTGGAAAGCGCAGCAAGAGTGCAAAGGGTAATCCAAGGGGAAGCTAATGGAATGATGGCAGAAACAGCTGCTAATATGCTAGCTTTTGCTATGAGATCTGCACTGACTCCCAATAACCAATTGGCTATTTCACATATAGCAGCTCCTGTTGCTTCTCCTGAGACTCAACATGAGGAGATTGCTAGATCCGCAACGGAACCTGCACAAGAAAAGAAAAGGAGAGGCAGACCTCCACTTACCAAAGCAATCAACAAAAGCCCTATGCGACTAACAGGAGCTAAAACTCAAAAGCGCAATCTATGCTTAGCTCACGGCTCACCTAAGAGAAAAACTGGGTATGGTTCTTCTACTCCCCAGAATGAGGAGTTCCCATCTTCATCAAACAGATCATGCCCGTCAAAGAGAAAGAATCAAAAATCTGGAGAGCCTTCCAGATCCTCCAATCAACCTAATCCGAGGAGGGCAATAATACCTGCAATCAAGAAGGGAGGGGTGGATTTTCAGAATCCACCAAAACCTCTTCCTTAAGAATTATGAGCTGGAACTGTTGTGGGCTGAGGAATCCTATAACAGTCCAAAGATTAAGGGATACTAGACAAAAGATTTTCCCTGATATTTTTTTCCTCACGGAAACCAAGAATAATGATGAGTTTGTGTTAGATACCTTTAATTGGATGGGCTATTCTGGCCATAGCTTGGTTTCCCCTCACTCTCCCGGAGCAGGTGGTTTAGCTCTTTTCTGGAAGCAAGATATTGAAGTTGAAATCCTCACCACCTGCCAACACTACATTGATACTCGTATTACAGCTAAAGGAAAGTCGTTCTTTGCCACATTCCTTTATGGAGAACCTGATAGAGCAAAAAGATTACCTGTTTGGAGGATGCTAAGAGATCTTAGAGTGGATTTGAACGCTCCATGGCTCCTAACGGGCGACTTCAATGATATCATCAATTCTACAGAAAAACAGGGAGGGCCAGTCAGACCAGAGGGCTCATTTACTGACCTCCGCACCTTAATGTCAGATTGTGACCTATATGATCTAAGGTATTCTGGCAATTTCTTATCTTGGAGAGGCAAAAGACATACTCATCTGGTAAAATGTAGATTGGACAGATCTATGGCAAACAGTGCATGGATTGAAGCTTATCCCTCAGGAAGAAGTGAATACCTGCGTTTTGAAGGCTCAGATCACAGACCCATAGTTACATCCCTTGACCCTATCAAAAAGAAACAAAGAGGTCTGTTCAGATATGATAGAAGACTGAGACATAATCTGGAGGTAAAGAAGCTTATTCAAGAAGCTTGGAACGAAGATAGTGACGCTTCAGTTCAACAAAGAATTGGTAATTGCAGAACGGCAATCATAACATGGCATAGAGAAACTCACACCAACAGCCAGAAAAAGATCACAGAGTTGCAACTACAACTGGAAGAATTTATGTCATCCCCAAATGAAGATAATGGCAATATTGTCAGAATTAATGAAGAACTCAGAGTAGCTTATCTTGCTGAAGAGGAATTCTGGAAACAGAGGAGTCGCCAACTTTGGCTAGCTCTTGGAGAGAGGAATACTGGCTATTTCCATGCAGCTACAAGAGGAAGGAAAGCCATAAATAATTGCTCAGTTTTAGAAAATGATGAGGGGTTAGTAGTATATGAAGAGGAACAAATTGCCGCAGTGATTTCCAATTATTATCAAAAAATATTCACTTCAGAAGCTGGGAATAACCTGTCCATAGTGGAGGAAGCACTTCAACCAGTCCTCACAGATGAGATTAATGATACTCTCATTTCCTTACCCACTCCGGAAGAAATAAAGAAAGCTTGTTTTGCTATACATGCTGATAAAGCCCCAGGTCCTGATGGGTTTTCTGCAAGCTTCTTTCAAACAAACTGGTCAGAAATTGGAGAAAAGGTTATCTCTGAGGTTCAAAGCTTCTTTCTATTGGATCATCTACCTGAGAAGATAAACCACACTCACGTGAGACTCATACCAAAAATCTCTAGCCCAAAGAAGGTGTCTGATTATAGGCCCATTGCCCTTTGCTCGGTGTATTACAAGATCATATCAAAGCTCATATCCAAACGACTACAACCGGTCCTGCATCAGCTTGTTTCAGAAAATCAGTCGGCTTTTGTCCCAAAAAGAGCGATAAATGATAATGTGTTAATCACTCATGAGACTCTACACTATTTGAAAACTTCAGGGGCAAAGAAAAGAGTGTATATGGCAGTCAAAACTGATATGAGTAAGGCTTATGATAGATTGGAATGGTCTTTCATCAAGGCGGTACTAGAAAGAATGGGGTTCCATGCAAAATGGGTGAAGTGGATTATGCAATGTGTGTCTACAGTATCCTATTCATTTCTCCTAAATGGAACAGCAAAGAGATTGGTTATACCTGAAAGAGGGATTAGACAGGGAGATCCGTTGTCTCCATATATCTTTATTCTCTGCAGTGAGGTACTTTCAGGCCTGTGTAATAAAGCTCAAAGAGAGGACAAATTAGAGGGTATCAGGGTTGCAAAAGGCAGCCCCAGAGTGAATCACTTACTGTTTGCGGATGACACTATGTTTTTCTGCAAATCTGACCCACAGAGCTGTCAAGAGCTAATGTTCATTCTCCACAAATATGAGCTAGCTTCAGGACAAAAGATAAATCAACAGAAGTCAGCTATAACTTTCTCAACAAAAACTCACCAAGCAACTAAAGAGAGGGTAAAGAAGGATCTAAACATTCAGAATGAAGGAGGTCAAGGCAAGTACTTAGGCCTACCTGAACTTTTCGGAAGAAAGAAGAAGGACCTGTTTAGCATGATTGTGGACAAGATTAAACAAAGAGCCCACAACTGGTCTTCAAGGTTTTTATCCACTGCGGGTAAACTGGTTCTTCTGAAATCTATTCTTGCTGCCATGCCTACATACACTATGACGTGTTTCAAACTCCCTGCCTCCCTGTGTAAACGCATCCAATCAGCACTTACTAGATTTTGGTGGGATTCAAACTCAGAAAAGAAGAAGATGTGTTGGATCTCCTGGAAAAGATTAACAAAGTCATATAAGGATGGAGGTTTGGGGTTCAGAGACATACAAAAATTTAATGATGCATTACTTGCAAAAATAAGCTGGAGGATCTTGAGCAAACCTACCTGCTTGCTAAGTCGAGTTTTACTGGGGAGGTACTGCCACACTGACCACTTCTTGCATAGTAGAGTTCCCTCTTCAGCATCGCATGGATGGAGAAGTGTCTGTATCGGTAGGGACCTTATAAAAAGGCAACTAGGGAGAGTTATTGGGAACGGAGAACATACCTCTCTTTGGAATGATCCATGGTTATCTCTAGAGAAACCAGAACTCCCTATGGGACCAGCCACTGAGATTAGCAAACATGATACAGTTGACCAGCTCTTCTTGCCACAGTCAAGAGAATGGGACCTGGAAAAAATCAAGACCCTGCTGCCTCAATATGAAGATCAAATCCTTAGACTAAAACCAAGCAAAAGAGGAGCTAAAGACAAATGGGTTTGGTTACCCAATGCCAATGGGGAGTATTCTTCAAAATCTGGGTACTATGAGGCACTAAACCAAGAGGAAGAGCCTTCCAATCCACCAGCCACAATTATACACCAAGACGGCTCACTGGTTGACTTTAATTGGCGAACAGAGGTGTGGAACCTCAAAAGCTCCTCTAAAACAAAACTCCTAATCTGGAAAGCTCTGAATTCAGCTCTACCAGTGGGAGAGCTCCTGTTACAGCGTCACATAGCTACCTCAGTTCACTGTCCTTTCTGTGGAGAAGATGAAACGATTACTCATCTATTTTTCACCTGCAGTCAAGCGGTTCAGGTCTGGGAACACATCCCCTGTCACGGCAACTTTGAACCTTCTCAAGTCACCAGTTTACGGCAAGGTCTTCAACACCTTAAACGCCTTGTCTGTCTTCCTCCCACAGGTCTTGCGACGGGACAGCTGTATCCTTGGATCCTATGGGCAATCTGGAATGCAAGAAACAAAAAGATCTTCAATGACAAATCCAACTTACCATCAGAGACTCTCCTAATCGCTATTATCCGAGCAAAGGAATGGAACCAAGCCCAAATCGAATTGAATCATCAACCAGATCTAACCCCAGCGCAACCACAAATCACTAATCCAGCAAATCGGGCTAGGGAACAACCAGATCGGATAAAGTTACCTCCAGATCGAGTGATGTGCAACACGGATGCAGCGTGGAAAGACATCAATTTGGCAGGTCTTGGCTGGATCTATAGCACTCGCCTAGGCGATCTGTCTTCTCACTCAACAACAACCCGATTTGTCTCCTCACCTCTCATGGCCGAAGCTCTCGCTATCCACTCCGCAATGTTACAAGCTCTTCGTTTAGGCTTCACAAACCTTCACATCGCTTCCGATTCAGCACAGCTGATCAAAGCTCTCAAATCAGAGGCTCCATCACCGGAACTCTATGGGATTCATCACGATATCCTTAATCTATCTCTCGATTTCACATTTGTATCTTTCAATTTCATATCTCGAGTCTCTAACATGTCGGCTGATGCACTAGCAAAAGCGGCTTTACGAGATTCGGAATCAAACTCTGTCGGTTAACTTTCCCGTTTTAATGGAAGTAGTGTTAAAAAAAAAAAAAAAAAAAAAAAAAAAAAAAAGAACCAATAACACATGATTTTCATAAAAAAATTTATAATCAATGATTGAATAACACATAATTTTTGTATAGATTTACAAATCCATTAAAATCCATGAACGAATTAAGATTTCTGTATTTTTAACTAAAAAAATCCTTTGAAATCATTAAAAACCAAATCCTTAAAAATTTTCAATAACAGTGGATTTTAAAATTATTAGTTCAATAACATTAGATTTTAATAGATTTTTTAAAAATCTATGATTGAATAACATGTGATTTGTAATCTTGAAACAAATCCTTTAAAATGTCTAATCCAATACATCTCCTAGACTTGAAAAATTTTAAAAAACTTTTAAGATTGTTACAGTGTTAAAGTCTTATTGAAAAAAAACAAAAAAAACTTTAAAAACTTTAAAAAATAGTTTCTACCGCCTAAATACCAATTGTCCACTAAGCCGATGTCAGGCAAAAGAAAAAAAAAAGAACTACGCCACAGGTCCCACAACCCAATGAATAATGGGCCTTACGTTAAAGCCCGTTTAAAAGTCCTAAAGAAATAGAGTAGAAGCCTCATAAGAAGCCCTAACAATTTTTTCGTTCGTCTCCGTTTTTTTGCTTCCTCTCTCCCAAAGCTTTCTCAGCACTCCAGCTCCGGCCGGAGCGTTACAGGTACGTTGTGGTTTAGCTTAGAATGTTTAATAAACACACTGGAGAATTCATCTGTCTTGTTCTTAAATTTCGATTCACTTTCTGTGGATTTTGTGTCTGAAGTCTGTTTTTAAATTTTGCTAGAAATATGAATGAACTTGTTAAATCGATTGAATTCTCTTAAAGACTCTGATTAAGTTTTAGATAATTAGTCATAAGTTGATGCATTTATCTTGATTGTGGGCGTGTTCGTTTGTCCATTCAGATGGATCATCTCGATGGAGATGAGTTTTGATGTTCGTTTGGTGTCAAAAACGCGCATCATTCAGATGATCCATCTGAATGATCCATCTAAAATTTAGGCAAAAAATTGAAACTCAGCTGACTGAGTCTAGAAGGTCCATCCGACTGAAGCCGGATTCAGTCAAAAAGCCAAAAGACCGTTTACCCCTAACTAGACACAAAAATTACAAAAAAAGCCTAA
>OVAQ01001881.1:0-15244 GCA_900406345.1 Erysimum cheiri
CAGTTCTTTAATCTTTTGTTTTCTACATAATCAACTTGAGCTAAGACATTGGCTTGTAATCTTTCTTTGTAAAAGATTTCAAATCCTCCGAACCTTTTCAAACACAATGTAGCATTTATTGCACAAACTATTTTTGGGTGAATAAATTTTACATTCATACAAAAAAAAAAAAAAAAAGTTTTGAGAGAAAAATAGGGTTCAGATCAACACAATCCTTCTTTACCCTATCATGACGAGATTCAATGAGATTATGACTCATGAACGCGGCTATGATTTGGCATCACAAGTCCTAAACATTTGCAACACACATCATAAGAAACTATTTTGCCATATTACGTACTGTCTGTCACTCGTTTGTGATCTTATCGAGTGACGAAAACGGTTGCGTCATACTCAAGAAAGGTATAAGAATAGCTGATGATTTCTTGAAAGATGAATTCCTCGACCTAATCGCAGAACACTCTCACTCACTAAGCACGGGCGATTTAGGAATCTCCCTAAATTCCCTCAAGACACTAACAACTCCTTGTTTCAATTCTTTCATTTGAGTCCTTACCGCTTTCCCTTCTTCTCTCCTTCCATTAGTCCCTTCACCACCCTCACCACTTTGATGTGCTATGAAAATATGGATGAGAGGAACAAGTAGACCGAATCTAAGTACACGATGGACTCACTTGGAGTTGTTTCTGTCAGCAGAGCCTGAAAATTTGACCGGAGAGTGTGTGAGAGTGAGACAGTTTCATATATTCTTTCTTGGTGAATTAAAGTAAACAGAAGAAGAATGCTAGAGTTTTTAATGAGGGGTTTGATTTATAAACTGTAATTGTATAAAGTTTATCATCACTAATAAGAAAGAATAGAGAGACATGAGATGCTTAACTCACGTTGACAAAATCCGATGAGCATCTAAATCATGAATTCTCAGAGGAATCAAGATGGGAACAGAGCATCACGTAAGTACCTTTTAGTCTCTATCATCAATTCATCATCATCGTCGTGATAAATTTGCTTTGACACAGATTAGTCCATTGGGCCTAGGAAGCCTTTGGAAAACTGTGTATAATTCAAAAAAAAAACTGAACTCGTCGGAAAAACAAGGAAACAACATAACTTTTCCTTTTTTGTGTGTGTCAATGTTTGCTTATAAAAACTCAAGTCATCACTTGTTCTTCCTTGAGAAATCACAATGATCCATTCTCATTCTTCGGAGAACAACAACAGTAACGACAAGGAAAGGAGGAAGAGAAGAAGCTAATTAGCCTAACTGTTTCACAGCGCCAACCAATTTCCCATCAAATCCGCCGTGGAATTTTTCTCCGATTCACCCGAATTGGACCTTGCTCGACTTTGAAGTGAGATTCTTCCCCAATTTCGTTTGTATTCAACAAAGTCAGATCTTGGCGGTGAGGTTTCTACCGAATCAATTCCGTCGACGCCGTGAATGGAATTCTCGACGGTGTTTGAATCCCGACTCCGGGACAGAAACCTCGACAGTGTTTGCTTCGTCGACGACGCTCCTCCTGAAATCTCGACAATCGCAGATGATCTGAGTGGAGTGGCTCGAGCTCGACGATAAACGTGGCTTCTTCTTTGGTTTCAGGTAATTTGCTTTCACTCTCTCTCTCTCTCTCTCTCTCTCTTTTGCCTTTTGATTTCTTTCCCTCAAAATTAAGGCTATGAATGGTAACGATACCGCACCCGAAAACCGTCCCGCAACAGTGCTGTAACAGTGTCAAAATATCTGCATATATCTATGTATCTATATATTTTCGTTACTATTTGAACCGCACCGCACTTCTCCCGCACCGCAAAACGCAGTTACCATTCGAAGCCTAAAATTTACTCACCGGCATCGCTTTTTCATTTTTAAAAATTTGTTTTAACTTTTAGATTTTGGATTTAAAATTTTTTTTTTTTTCACAAATAATGTTTTAAGTAAACCAATTTTGATTTCATTAAACTTTTAACTATGCAAAATATTTTTATTTTAGAGAAATTTAAGTGTCAAGTTTTAAAATTGTGAAAACAAACCGAGCTTGACATCCCGTCCTTAGAATTTTCTTTGGTCCGTTAGCGGTGTTATAAGTTCAATCCGTTTTCACATAATGTAAACTTAATACTTAATTTTCTTATTAACTTTCAAATAAAAACGTTTTCAAATTTTTATTTTTGGATTTGAAACTAAAGTTTTTCATAAAAAAATTATTTTAAGTAAATTAAAATTTTGTAAAATATTTTTGATTTTAGAGAAATTTAAGTATCAAGTTTTAAAATTGTGAAAACAAACCGACCTTGACATCCCGTCCTTAGAATTTTCTTTGGTCCGTTAGCGGTGTTATAAGTTCAATCCGTTTTGACATAATGTAAACTTAACACTTAATTCTCTTATTAATTTTCAAATAAAAACGTTTTGAATTCTTAATTTTTGGATTTAAAATTAAAAAAATGTTTTAAACAAAAGATGTTTTCAACTTTTGATTTTCATATTTATAACTAAAATTTTGAAGTTTTATGCAAATAATATTTTAAATAAACTATTTTCCTTTAACTAAAAGTTTTTAACTATTAAAATATTTTAATTTTAAAGAAATTTAAATGGTAAGTTTTAAAGTTGTAAATAAACTGAATTAATATCCCATTTTCAGAATTTTGATCCGTTAGAAATATTATAAGTTTAATATATTTGCACAATGTAAATTTAAAATTTATTTATTTTAATTATTTTGAAATAAATAAAGAATATTTTCAATTAAATTGTTTTACTTTAACTATACAAAAACAAAACTGAGATCGTCAGTCAAAACGGAATACAAAACGGCGTCGTGTTAGTCTTGTAATTTTCAAGTGTTTTAAATGACGTCGTTTAGGGATACTTTTTTTTTGATAATTGATTTTCTATTGAAAGCATGAGAATAAAATGGTACAAAGCCATACAGGCCCAGTTTTTAGCTAATTAGCCGAACACACATTAAAAAAAAACAATTATGAATCATTAGTGGAAAGCCCAACAAGGGCCTTTGAGATTAGTACGATTCCTCGCAAGAAACCTACACGATATCGGCGAAGTCGTTGATCGTAGTCGAAAGAGGAGAGTTTCCCAATCACGCGGGTTGCCATAGTCCTCCAAATTTCCCAGGAGTAAGCGCACTCCTATTCTTGTTGTTGTGTTGCTGTATTGAGGTAAAGCAGTCTTTTTTAAGGTTTGCATTTCAGAATTTGGGGATATAATATTGCCACTGATTGATTTGATATTGCCACTGATTGATTTGATATTGCCACTGATTTTCAACTCGTAGAAACTTGTTGTTTGAGTTTTGAATGCTCAATTGTATCACATTGATATGGTATCACTCACATTTTGTGTAACTTTTCTATCTTTCTAGTGTAAGTTCAGCATCAATTTTGCTGAATTTGTATACCTAATTTAGCTGTTTGGGTCTCGGTATGTTTCACCGCGAAATCTATATCTATTGTTTTATCACCAATTTCTTGTTTCGTTCTGAATTTTGGACTCGGGTTTAGAAACACATGAAGAGAGAGGAGAGTTCGAAAGTCACTCGAAGAAGCACTAGGTCATCAGCTTCTGTAACTGTTGAGAACCCAGAACCTATTGAATCCCACCAACCAACCGTTGATGATCTCACATTTGGGGAAGAACCAATCACTTTGGATGCTGTTTTGTCCAATTTTCCGGGAAGACACTCTCAGATTCTTGACTTAATTCGTCTTATGGGGCCATTGGATTGCCCTANCCAACCAACCGTTGATGATCTCACATTTGGGGAAGAACCAATCACTTTGGATGCTGTTTTGTCCAATTTTCCGGGAAGACACTCTCAGATTCTTGACTTAATTCGTCTTATGGGGCCATTGGATTGCCCTACTCTTCCAATAATGATCTATGGAGGCGCTTCCACTGGAAAAACTAGTGTTGTTCTTGAGGTTCTCAGGCATCTCAGTCGCCCCTTTGTTTATTCAAGCTGCCGTACATGTTACAATCCTCGTATCTTGTTTGAGTCGATTCTGAATCAGTTGTTGCTACATAGGAAGTGTTCTTCAAATGGGTATTCTAGTGCAAAACGATGTGACAAGCCATCTGATTTTGTTAACTTGTTTCGGGAAGCCCTTAGTAATGTGATAGAAACTCTCGAGTCTGCTTCCGGAATCTCAAGATCAAATAAGCCGGTTGGAAAACCCATGGGGAAGATGGTATACCTTATACTTGATAATGTGGATCTTATCAGAGAGTGGGACAAAGGCTCTATGATTCTGCAGTTTCTTTTCAGTTTGTATACTGTTTTGAAGATGCCTCAACTTGGTATAATACTTATCAGCGGATTGCCACCAGATGTGTTTTACTCAAACATGGGATACACAGACCCTTTACTTCTTTATTTTCCTGAGTATTCTGAAGACAATCTTCGTCAAATTTTCTTGAGAAATCAAACTAACCGGATATTGTATTCTGCATTCCTCGAGTAAGGCTTTAGTGCAACCTTGCCTCCCTAGTAGCTTTCCTCTACACATATTGTTTACTGATGTCGTTTTTTTGGTATCAAACAGCCCTGTGTTGGGAACATTCTGTAGGGTCACCAGGAGAGTTGAGGAACTGTCTACTACCTTCTCATCATTGTTCAGAAAGTATTGTGAACCGCTTGATGATTTAGGGATTTCACCCAATGAAGATATGAAGAGAAGGCTGTATAGCCATCTTAGACCGCACATTGCTCCTTGTTTAAAAGAGATATTCAGGGTCTCAAGTCACCCTCATGATGGTGACACCAGAGGCAACAGAAGGCAGAAAGCCAGCTACAGTTCTGAAAACCGTGAAGAACTTGAAATATTGGACTTCCATATGTCTACTTCAGCAAAGTATCTTCTTATTGCGGCATTTCTCGCTTCAAGAAACCCAGCAACGCTAGATGCGTCGATGTTTGACTCCACAGGGGGCATGGATAATCGTAAAAGAAAGCGGAAGTAAGTTATCATAAACTACTCTATAGATGATGATTTGATCCACTGAGTTTGATAAAAAGTGTAGTAAAAGCATGTAAGAGTAAATGGTGGTATGTTCTCGGGATGCATTTGAATAAAAGAATCTGATATTTTCTTCACAATGTTTCCTTGTTAGGGCCTCTGAGAAATCGATGGAAAAGAAGGAAATTGCAGAGCAGGAAGCAGTCATGAAAGGACCTGGAAGCTTTCCACTGGAAAGGCTATTAGCGATATTCCAATGTATTGCGTCCGTGGGAGATTCTTCGTTTGGCAAAGAGGACGAAGAAGAAGAAGAAGACCCAACGGGTTATGACCGAGAGAATAACAACCTGATGTCTGATATTCTGTTGCAAGTGTCAAGTCTTTGTGATGCAAACTTTTTAATAAAAAGTGGAAGCTGCCCATTAGAAGGTTCTGTTAGGTACCGTTCTATGGTGTCTGAAGATCTGGCTCTGAAGGTAACAGACTTTATTTGCAACTGTTGAGTGATATAACAGAGGGTAATACAAAGAAAATGCTGATGCACCAATTTTTTTTGTTTTTCTTCTACTATGGTTTATATAGGTTGCGAGAAGCCTCAGTTTTCCACTATCCAAGTACTTATACAGAAGATAAAAGTTTTGGAGGAAGAAACTTACGGTAAACTCTCGATTGAGCTCTGGTATTGTAGAATTTGGCATGATTTTTGGATGTACTGGAGACTTCATAGTATTGAGAAGTAATTTTCCTAGTTTAACTGTGTGGTCTGGTCTGTAAATGTCAGTGAATGATGTTTTTTCTTTTTTTAGTATAAACTATAGTTTCTACTTTCTACTGCAAATGAGTTCGTAATCCATTTTGGTTTATTAAATACTTAAATTTTGTTGTTACGAGAGCAGTCTTGAATCTGGTTTATTTAAATTGTTTCATTTCATTTGGAACCTGAGATGAGATGAAACTTTTCTGTAAGGAAGTGAAACACTAAAATAAGTTTTTTGTTCCCATCTTTATGTCGACTAAGTGTTTGTTCCTATTTAGTTTACGTTTGGAAATAGAGATATGTGATTTATCTATCGTCAAACCTGTCACATATGTAAACATCATCAACGGATAGTTCTACACCTTGTAAACTTGATTTCAAACACGCTAAGATTTTTCTAAATATAAAAATAATCTTGTATAAAGAAATATTAATAATATATGTACCGTTGGAGAGTATGCCACGTCATCCTCCTTCCATCTTCTATAAATTCATTGTCGTTGTACTGCTAAACCCTACACCAAGTCTTTCTGAAAAACACATCTCTACACTTTAAAGTTTAAAAAGTTTTTTGCCTTTCTAGGTAATCAAAAAAATCCTTTTCGTTTCTTCTTCTCCATACTTCTAGATTTTTCCTAGCTAACGTACCAGAAAGAAGAAAGACAAGCCTATAAACATTATAAAGGTAGACACAAAGGAGGTCTGAGAATTGAAGTGAACAAAAGAGACAAAAATGTGTTTGGAAGTTGTGTATCATGAAGAGAAGACGGAGCTAGGTCGGCAACAAGCACCGGGGATGTGTCCATACTGCGGAGGAAAAGTATCGGCGGTGGACATAGAGACCAAGTGGTTGTTCTGTTTCTTGCCGCTCTGTTTCAAGGTCAAACGCAAGTACTCTTGTTCTTCCTGCGACCGTCGTCTCGTCTTGTATTATTGAACAAAACACAGAGAGAGATGCGAAAGTATCTATTTATTTATTGGTTTGGTCCTCTCAATGTTGAGATTTTTGCTGATTTTTCCCTACGATTTCTGATTTTGCTAAAAACTCCCCATCGTCGTGGCGAGTGGCGACATTGTTTAATTTCATTGTGTTCTTTACTTTTCTTCTCGTCCGTTCATTGTAAATAATTTGTTTGTAATAAAGATAATTATTCTAAGTTAGCATTTGTAACATTAACATGTTTGCTATTCTTTTTGTTCATTTAAATGATTAATAACTCCTAGCCAATTATAGATTCTGTCTTTGTATGTGTTGGAGATTTAAAAATAAACCGAAGTAACGTGGAACCTTAGATCATTAACCACCATGATTTATATAACGGGTTTAGTACCATGATCTTTTTAATGGGTTTAGCAAAATTATAGATACTTTTTAATGATGGGTTGAGCAGCATATATGGTTATTAAAAAGAAAACTTACTACGATGATTTAATTTATTAAAATGCGGAGACGAATGAACGTATACGACATTCGAGACTTGTATGATTAACAATTATACCGTGTTATACGAAGTTATACTTTTTACCGCATTCAAGAGGAAATATATTAGATAATTGTTGAAAATTACTTATTTGAGTGATTGATAAGGGCGTTTCTGTGTATGAATGCGGCCAAAGTTTTGCTGTAAGTCTTAGCTGGACTGACATGATATGGACAAAAACAATGTTGTGGTCCAAATAATTTGAATTTATGTATAGCTAACGTTCACTTGTTTAAGAATAGATTTGTGTGTCTACAAAAGGTATAGAAATGAATCTTCTTATACTAATTAGTCGGGTCCGTTGTTATCTTTTACTTTGATTCCATTTAGTTTAATATTTTCAGATCCATAAAAACAAGTCCTCGTATTGATGAGGTTATTCTAATTTCTAAAGTTTTTTAGTCAACTCTTAAATCTTAACATAGTCCTTGTAGCAGTAGAGTTAAACATACCAATATATATGACAGTCAAGTTGTTGATTGTATCACAAAACCAAATCGATTTGAATCTTGAAAAACATAAGTTTTATTGTATGTCTCTTATCTAGAGTCGGTTCTATGCTAAAACAGTAAAACTATGTTGGACCATTAATTCTACGCCGCAAAGCATCTCTTTGTGAACAATTGTACAAAGATGCTGATCAGATAGCATATCTTTTTGTCGTCTGCTAGCAGTTTTAACTTTTTGTCATTTTCTTGTAACAAGTTTAAAACTCTTGTATATATATGCTAGAGTATTTTGGTATTAAACTTGTACTTGTAGTGAAACCAATTTATGTTGGTGATTCACTGTGTATATACGTTTGAAATTTTCTGATTATTAAACCGAGAAAAAAACTAGTAAGCAAATAGTATAGGAGTATTATTGGACATAAGATACAAACAGTATAGACAAAAATACGTAAATGATATTGATGGGAAGAATGAAAGTCGTATACAAATTTTAAGACTGCCATGAACAATAACAACATGTCAGGGTTTCGATATTTTGGGACAATAGAGTGGCTAGTGGCTACGTTCTATAGAAATAACTGATCAGTAGTTCGATGTCAGCTAGCTAGATATATATGTAGAGAGAGTTTGATGTCAGCTGTGATTAATTTGTTTGAAATGATTCTACGGTAAACATGCATGTACTAGATGTCTGTTACTTTAAAAAAAAAAAAAATTATACCATTTTTGTTAGTTGCTCTAGTTGATACCATTTTAATAATCCAGACCATCTTTCATATGGTTTCAACTCTCTTCTTTTTCTTTTTAAATCAATTAGTGGATTACTACTAATCTACAATAGTCAATACCTAACTCTATATAAATGTATAGTATAGTACAGTACTGTTTGATATATTAAAACATATCCTGATTTGATCCAAAAAAAAAAAAAAAAATATCCTGATATCCAGAACTACCGATACATTTTCAACGTCTTCATTAAATGCACATATAGAAAGTTTCCCTATTTGATGATTTAGGAAAGATCTATTACAGATATCTTATAATAAAATTAAAAACATACTGGAATAAGTCGTACAAATTGATCAAATTCTACAAATTAAATACTAACGATTACTGGAATCGCATGTACACGATAAAAGGGACAAAGGCAAGAACAGGTGGACAGGTGTTGGTCTGTCACTTATCATCTTTTTCTGGTGGATAAGCCCAAATATTCTCCCTCAATCTTTCCCTATCTGTTCCTTTAGATTCGAGACGTACAATTTAATTCCACATCTTATCATATATATTTCGAATTTAAAACAATATCATAATAATAATAGAATTTTCCCACACGTACTGAGGTTTATTATAATTCTTCTATTTCATACATAGGTAGATCATCAAGTGTTTTTTTCTTTCTCAACAAAGATTTATTTCACTACTTCAAACTTACTATATATATAATTCCACATTCGGTTTATTGGTAACATAAAACAAAAAAAAAAGACCGTTAACCATATCGATAAACAATTACTTATTCAAAAATAAAGATCTCGAATGCACATGCTTGATGATCTATTTCATGAGCTATTTCATGACTCATGAGACGTGAAACGAAGAGAGTTATTAGATTATGTATCCGGTTTAGAGTAAACCGTGTAATTAACCATTTAGTTTACTGTACACACAACCTATGTAGAAGTGTTTCTTGTAACAGAACATATTTGACTTCCGGTTTAGTTTAATTTTTGTAAGAAGACATATTTGATTAAGTTTAGGAAATTGTTCGACCCACCCATACCATCAAAATTTGATTGATTGTGGAGTAGATAAGGTTTGATATTCATATCTGAAATTATTGTCGCTTGACTCTAATGTCTTTTCTGTGCCCGAAAAGCCGAACTCACACAGTGTCTCTACTCTTTTTTTCTCTTCTCAAATGTGGCAGTTAATATAATTCAATTATGAAAATGTTTTACTTTGATTTCAGGTACAATTAGCACTCACAAATCACACCTACCTTTCACAAATCACAATCAAAATCACACCAGTCGCGATCAGATCAGGTCTTTCGTTCGACCCAGACGGGAATTCATAGTTTTACGGTCCATATGATTACAACGATTGAAGTTGTACATTTTATATTTTTCGATCAATTTATAAATCATGCTTGGTGCTAGTTTAATTACGTAGTGATTCTTTTATCAAAAATAAAAGTAGAAATAAATACGCAATAAAATGATAAAATTGTTAAAACAAAATTATTTACTTTTCAACAAAAGTATGGTATAATAGCGTTATGTAGTCAATGAATGATGGAATGACATACATATAACGGTGATGTAATAGAATCACAAAACATAAACTAACAATTTCCCGAGAGCTCTTCAGCCAGTTGGTTACCACTTTTGGTCTATCTTCTCGGGCGTGTGTTTGCGTGGTTAATTAAAATAAAGGCTTTAGGTCCATCCAGTAATCTAAAAAAATCGACATTGCTCATCATTTATGAATTATGATAGAAAAGAACTGCGCGCGGAATCACAGAATTGTTATATTTTATGTTATTATGTGAATTATCAGTTAACGTTAATTTTCTCGGATCGACTTTTGATTAGTTTTTTATATTTCTTGTCGTTCGAGTACGAATTGAACGCAGAATCAAACCCAACCAAGCCGGTTTGAACCAATTGAAACTAGGTTTTACTTTTATGTAAGTTTTCTCTCAAAACGAAGGAAACTAAACTAAAACCAAATTACTAGAGAAAATACATTCACGTACATAAGATTATCTAAATCTTGAGGAAAAAAAAAAAACAAACTAAAGGGATTCGGTTTGAGTTTGGTATTTGTTTGGGGTTTTTTCTTTCTTTTTTCTTTTTTTCTGTAAACAAATGGCCAATGGGTGGAATTTTCAACAACGCAACGTAACAAGATTATTGGGCCTAGGGCCCAGTTTGCTGACATACATTCACGTACATTACAAAAACACCATCTCAATTGGTATATATACCGGCCGATTACTGGGTTCCGACTTACTTATCTTGGTATCCGTATTAAATATTAATTATATTCCTTTTTCGTATAATTTTGATGCAGTTATATAATCTCAATATCGAAATAATACAAGTATTAATTACAAGTATTGAAATTGGAATACTGTACGATGTTGTTAATATATCTAAGTTTCCGTATCTATTAGCTAGCTAGGTACTATACCGATCATGTTTTGTTACTTGTTAGTACTTAGTACGTATAGAATACTAATTTCATACGTGAAACTAAAGATGTTAATGTTAGTATGGCTAAAAAGCCTCCATGTTTAATCGGTCTAAGTCTAATGTTGATTGTTCATGTACGTGGCTTTAATTAATTTGCTTGGCTCTGAATAAAAACGAACTTCGCATATACAAGACCGATAAAGCCCACGAGTAGTTTAGGTTCCTAACTGTTGACATTATTTTGTTCTAGTTCTGCTTTGTTGAAAATGACATGGTTAGGCTTTATTGAAAACGACATTGTTTGGGCCGATGATTTTTTAATTTTTAGCAATTAGTAATGATTTTTTTAACTGTAGCATAATAACATTGATCCATAATATATGAGAGGTCTCTCGGACTCTCTGTATTTTTTCTACAGTATATAATATCATAATTTGGAGTACCAACTTAAGAAAATTGACTAATAGCCTCACTTAGGGATCACTTAAACCATAAGACTTATAATCGACTAGTCCTAAAAATATTAGTAATTTACGATGATGAAAGAAAGAGAGTAGTTTATGAGTCTTATATAAAGATATGATATGAGTAAGGAGTCACATTCACGAGCAAGTGTACTGTGCTTTCCGAGAAATTTCCTCCACATGCCTACACGGTACGAAATGCCAGTAGATTCCAATTCTATCATTATTGACATGAATATTGTGAAGCAAGCATTATTTGGTTAGTTTCTTCTGTTTTATAATTTAATACAAGAAAATCGAGAATTTTGATATTTACTAAAAGCAAGAAAATACAATTTAAGTTGTTTTTGTTTTAAAGCAAAAGAGCATCGGATCTGCAAGTCACTTGATCATCATATCACGCACCGTTGTTGTAATTTATAAGTAGTAGTATGTAGTAATGTTATCAACCAATTCAGTTACGGGTGATTAATTTTATGAGAAAATTTAGAGAAAAAACCCTTATAGCACATAATTTGTAGAGACAGATCGAGATTTCATGAACATGGAACGATATTGGATCATCAATTGATGAGTTGTCTACCGTTCGTTAAGTGCATGCATTCAATGCCGCGGTGCCACATTCCGATTATAGCGAAAATTTTATCATGATTATTGATTAGTATATTATATATGTCATGTTTCCATAAATTATGCAAGATTTTAAGCTCATAAGACTATTACGTTCTCTTGATTAAAATTGAGCTTTGTTAATACAATTGATACTAAAAGTCAATTAGTCATTCTTAATAACCAAATCAATCATTCTTTTTTATTGTAGCTAGCTACCCGATTAAGCACTACAAAATTGGTCCTACAACATTGTAATATACAAAAAGACGTGAAAAAAAAAACAATCGATGGAATGACTGCCGAATCAACCAAGTGTCTTTGGCCTAGTGGTAAAGGGGCTCCAGCTGGAGCTTCCGCCCTGGGTTCGAATCCCCTTGGCCACCCAGAGACGCCTTAAGTGGTAAGAAAACGTGAATTTCTCGTGGGCCTCGTGTGATTAGTCTTTGGGCCTAGAAAACCTTTGGGATCCCCACGGTTATAAAAAAAAAAAAAAAAAAAAAAAAAAAAAAAAAAAAAAATGACTGCCGAATCATTTAATAGATAATAGTTCAAGACGAGTTTTTTTTTTTCAAATTCAAAATTAATAAATGTTTTTTTTTTGATAAATAAATTTTAATTAATATAATAAATGTTTACTCCGCCAAAATCTGAAAAGAGTGATGACGGCGTTGCGAATCACCGTCCTCGCCGTTTTATTGAAAATGAAAGCATGCATGGCGTCTGATCGCACCACCGACGATGCCGACGGAATTTTGATTTGACTCGTTCCACCTTTGGCCCTTTCTTAAAACTTTAATAGTAATTACTTATCAATTAATTTGCAGATTCTTTTGACCTTTTAACACTAATTTATTTCTACGAGGAATATGTTCTCTCATGGAAATTATTAATATTCCTTGTTGATGTAAGGTGAATCTATCTAGAAGTATAATATGAACGAATATATGTAACCATCGTATAATGGATAATTAATTTTAGAACACTCACATGGACAAGGTATGTCGTTCAACGTTGCTCTATATACTCTACGAGTGTGAAAAGTAGATATCCAAACAACAGTTTCCGTTGAATTGATGACTAAATTAAAAATTATACAAGAATGAAATTAAAAAAAATCATAATGATATTTATTCATGAATTCTAGTATAACATAATTGTCTCCATTTAATATACATTATCTTAATATATATCATCCCGTGAGTCTTAATGATGATGTAGGCAGAATTCAGAACATTAGTACGTCACAAAGTAATGACGGTCTTGATGTACTTGTTATCAAGCTTTCCACCATTGTATTTTCAACATGAAAATGGTTTGTTTATTTCTCTTCATTAACAACTTATTCAAACTGCACTTTAATCTACCGATTGTCAGTTAAGTATAAATCTGAGTTTGGTGTCAAAACAACACCTCAGGATATTCAACAATTAACATTTATCAACTGAAAATCGAAATATTAGTCAATATTTTTTGCTATCAATAGGTCCATACCCTTTTTTTTTTCTTTGTAGCGTGCAGTATAGGGATTCTATAAATTAAAGGTCTTGAATGACAAAATAATATTTACTAAATTGTAAATGCCATGCTAAAGTCTATTGACATTTTCGCCACAAACAGCAAGTGTGTGTGTCGAATATACCATAAAAGAAATGAGACACATATGAAATATAGAAGACGAAAATAAATAACTTGGAATGTAAGTTCAAGTTGATGGGGTTGTTGAAATCGGGTATAAATCCCCATACGAATTAAAAGTGAACTTATCTTCTTTAGTGGAGTATTACTTTAATTTTTGTTATTATCTTATTTTCATATATTCGTGATAAATTTGATATCTCACAATAACTAAAGCAGCAATCGGAAAAGAATTTTTGTTTCTACGTACTAAGATGTTATTCTCATGCTTATTCACAAAGTTGTGATTTAGTAGACCAACTTTTTTCAGTTAAAGGCGTGCAGTAGACCAATATACAAGTCGTCTGTTCAAATATAATCAAAGATTTTAGAAACAGCGTGTTTAATACATTCATTACTGTATAAAAGTAAGAATTGTTGGGGTACTTTAGGAATACATTAGAAATTGACCAGAATATTTTTTTCTTTATTTTCATTTTCTGAAAATATTTATTTGAATAATTTATTTAGGGGGTGTTATTGGTTTGTGATTTAAATAGAGTTTTAATGACTTTAATTGTTGTGTAGAATCTGTTGTTATTCAATCAAAATTTTGTTAAACTCTCTTAAAGTTTGGTGTTATTAGTTTGTGATTTGTAAAAAGTCATTTAAAATCTTAATGAATATTGTGTTATTGGATTAAGAGTTTTATAAATTCATTAAAAGTTTTGTGTTATTCCACTAAAACAAAACAATCTATGATTGTTAATGAATTAAATTATTGTGTTATTGGTTTATGATTTTAAACACTTTTCTTTACAAAATAAAGTCATGGAAAGTATGCTGAAATATTGAGATTGTTTGGGAGACTCTACAAGATTATAGAAAAACTAATCAACAAGACTATAGAAAACTCTCTAACAATTCTTCTAAATCATTCACTTATTCACTTTCTATGATTTTATTAAAGTCATCAAAATTCTATTTAAATCATAAACCAATAATACCCCCTTAGTTACTTATTTGAAAGGGTGTATTGCATAACACTTATATCATTTATTGCGGTTTTTAATTGTCATTATCATAATCTTAAAATTGTCTCTTCTTCTAAAATTAAATGTACGTGCAGACACAATTTCATAAATAGATTTTCATGGACATATATATACCTGAACATGTGCTGCTTATAAACCTAAACGTGGTTATGAAAAAAAAGTATTTGTAGAAATTATTATTGACACGGCACTGTGAACAAAGATTGTGTGGATATACTGTATAGTTAACAAAAAAAAATATCAATTATTCTTGAAATATTTGATATCTATAATTATTCTTAGGAAATTAGAAATATTTATATCTACAATTTCCTCTTTTTTCTTATATTTATCAACTATGTTGTAATCTCTTATTTATCTTTCAAAACTGTATGGCTTACCAAGTCATAGTCTTGTACTTTTTTTTATGCATTTTAATTGAATACCCTTTAACAAAAAAATTATTCTTGAAATAGACATATTTAATTTTAAACATTTATCCATAATAATGTATCTATACGGTAATTCACAATCTGTGATTTTCCAAAACAGGAGAAAAAAGTATCTTTGTGTTTATCTCTAATTAACGTGAACAATAGTTTGACTAGTAGTGTCCCCCGAAGATTCAACACTTTATGTGGCAGTCTCTT
>OVAQ01001883.1:0-15236 GCA_900406345.1 Erysimum cheiri
ACCGAACCGAACCCGATTGGGGGCCCGAACGCCCAGGCCTGGTTTTCATTGAAAATTTACCTTAAAAAATTAAGATAATAAGATGGAACCACACTACCACAGTAATAAAAGCCAATTTTTTGTGTTGCTCTGTTTCTTCAAACTCTATGGTTCTTCATATTAATATTATTATTCAGACGAAAAAAAAAAATCAAAATCTATCTAAAACATAACAGATGTGTACAAAAATGTTTTTTTTTTTTTTAAAAAGTAGTTTCCTTACTTTACTTAGCTTTCGTAATTTTGTTTGCTAGAAGGCCGAAATCATGATAACAGTTAAAATAAACAAAATAATCTAATTGACAGGAAAAAATACGTTTAATTGTCTCATGAAGATCGTTGGATTAGATGTCAGTGACCGAGTCATATTATATGCTATAATGCATTCCCTAGAATCATAGAAAGCTTAGATCCAAGCAGCGTTCACAATTGAGATCTTTGAGGCTCTACTTTTAGAAAATTCTTATTCATTTTCACGCGTTCACTATTGAACGCATTCTCAAATATAAGTATTATTGCTTGAGCTCTCAAAAGCATTCTGATTTCTGAGTGGTTCAGACACCTTTAAGATAGATTATAGTATGATGTTAGACCACATTAGGTTTCTCATTTCTTTGATCTTCTGAATGTGTTACAAACAGTACAATCAGTAAAAAAGCAAACAAACATTTTTTCAGTTACGTATACTTGGATCACAACCTCGCAAAAGTTCCCCTTTTCACCATTAAAGCAAAAAATTCATTTGTATGCAAGACCTTTACACTTCACCAGGGAGGAACCTAGTGGATCCCTTTTGCTTATGTCCTCAAAAATACTGGGTTCCTTTTGCTTATGCCACCAAGAAGTTTAGCGTTCTACCACCAAGAAGGTGTATGTCGGTATGTCCTACCGCTCTCCTTCCAGTATCGCCTACTTGGACTTGTCTGATATGGAGGGCTACTTGCTTCTGCAGCCTTTCTGCTTCTGTAGCTTTCTCTAGATGCCCTGGCTTTTCTAATTTCTTCCTCAATTTCATAGTCCGACCTCTGTTAAAACAAAAACCTGATCAGTAACATTTCACACATGGCAAGTCCTAGGATGTTCTTTTCCTAGTAATTATTCATGGGGGGCAAACATGAATCGCTTAAGTTGTAATTGTTGTCCGCATAAAAGGCGAGAAAGCAAACCTTTGTTGGGTCAGAAAGAACTGAATATGCCTCTCCAATCATTTTGAAGAGCCTATCTGCACCCTTGTGAACCTCTTCTAATATATCCTTCAACCACGGTCCTTCGCTTTCGCTTCTGACAAAAATCTGTGCAGCCTGAATACGCATCAAAGAGGAAATATCAGCAGATGTAAAATAATGATTTGCAACATTGTCAGCAAGTAAAACACAAATAACCTTGTCTGGGTGATGTCTAAGTGCTGCTTTGCGGTATGCCTTTTTAATGTCAGCAGCAGTGTCAGATGCCTTCACTCCCCTGCAAATTAGCAAAACGAGAATAGAAAATAGCCTGAGTATCAGCATATTGAAATTAAATGCATATAATAAATTATATCCTGGCCTCCAATAACATGAATGGTATAATTGACTTTGCGAAAAGTGAGCATACATGATGAGGAAGAAATCCAGAGGGGTGCCCTCTTTAGATTTTTCTTCCATCGCAGACAACCGTTGACGGGCCTGCCTTAGTTCTTTCTTGCTACTTGAACGATCAGCAGATGTCTCTGACGCTTTTGTCTTATCAGTTTGCTTTACGAGAATACTGATAAGCCTCTGGAGATCGCTAGCTGCTTGATCGTAATCTCTGATCATCTCATGTAAAGTGGCTCTCCTGGAAACTGCCTGAAAATGGAAGGACAAATCGGGTTGATTTTTAAAGAAACCTCATTCCCAGAAGATGATGGTTACATGTTGCTTGCACATTTCAAGAAACAGATTACCCATGCTTCTGTTTACTATCCATCTCAGATGTGAGATAAAAGAAGCTCTATTTATCTATGCAGAATGTTTTTATTTGAGATATTGAAAGATATATACAAACTTCAATGTTCATGAGTAGACGAAACATTGTTTTAGGAAGATGAGTATTCCACAAACGAATCTTACTGCCACTTGCCTAAAGCATTTCCAATACAATAATTTGTAAGAATTAATGTTTTAACTCAGGGAAAGGTTCATGTGTGCATGCTCACGAGTTAAAAGGAAAAATATACTTAGATATACCTTTGTATAGTTTTCATCAAGAGCCATGGCAAGACTACAGTCGGCAATTGCATCAGCAATCTTGACTAGGGCCTGATTTGCAGCTGCACGATTGCAAAAGCAAATTGCTGCAAAAGGGCGTGAGTCAACGTTTCTTGATAGTGCAGCAGTATACTGCTCTACTGCTTCCATATACTTTCCGGTCCGAACAGCTTCATTACCAGAGTTCTGCAGTAACCAACGTAAAAAAAATAAACATTTTTGTTCAGCAAGGAAGTATAACGAAGGATTGTATCAGAACTGTTGATGTTAAAGACAACATGAAGAATCCCTAAGTTCCAACCTAGAGCAAAAGCATACCTTGTAACGTAAAAGTTCAGAAATGGTGGCAACTAAAGAAGCTGGTGACTCACGACACTCTTCCTGATTCCTGGGGAGTAAAACATACATTTTCAGCAAGGATCACAAATAAAGATAATACACGCATAACAATAAATTCATTATTGCACAAACTTAGAAAAAGTGCTTACTCATTGCAGCTAAATCCCACTTGCTGTAACTTTTCTAATAAATCAATGGCCTTCTCAAGGTTTCCCAAGTAGAAGTGCGACTTGGAAATCATGTTCCATCTCCAAACTATTAGTGAGTGATGCTTAGACCCTAATCCATCAACATTTGTCATGCCATCAAGCCCTGCTGAAACAAAATTCCTCTCAGCTGTTTGAAGGGTATTCTCACAAAGCTCGATTACTTCTTTATAACGTCGGATCTGCAAAATTGACATGAAAGTTCATGCCCAGTGAAAGCAAAATTCATTTTTTGAGAACTGAAAAGGAACGACTACTCACCATAAAAAGGGCCTCTGCCTTCATTTGAAGCAGTTTATCTGAGCATGAACTAATCGACAAAGCATTGGCAATTGGAACCAATGCATCAGTTGCGCCATCCGGTGTTTTCTTCTCCAAAAATGTGGATGCACAGCTGGTAAAGTCAGCTACCCTCTGCCAGTAAGTAAAATAAAAAATGTGTTCAATTAGACAGTAACAGTGTGATTCAGCACATTTTTGGCAAAATTAACATCGGAATCATTCTACTGTAGACAACATCCTAACTGATAAAGTATAATATTATTTTGAATAGACCATGGTAGAACAGTGATATCGCTGAGGAGAGAATGCATACTTGAGCCTGTTGTAAACCTTCAGCTGATTCTATAGTAGTTCGTCGATCCAAGCAGACACTAGAGGTAGATTCCATGCATTTATTAAAATACTGCACTGCTGATCCAAGTTCCCCCAGCACAAGATGACAACTACAGCAAACACAAAAGAAAATATGAATCCATCAAATTTTCCATTAAATAACATATCATTGATTTTACTAGATACAGAGTCTGAAGGTTATTTTTTAAGAGATACACTTCCTTGGCCACTTCAAGAAAATTCTAAACCTTAGCTGGTGTCAGGAGGAAGGAAATGAAGACACTTGTAAAACAAGAATGCATACTTTCCTTCAGCACGAAGCTATAAAGCTCAAGTCAAAAAGAAAATTTGACTTGAGGTGAATACACTAATTTCTTTACATGATCTAAGTTGCTTTATTCAAATGATATGATTCATAAGAATCACAGCAAACCAACCATCTGCAAAAGCATGCCTTAAACTTACTTTGCAGCTCTCATATATACTTTAATGTAGCTTGGATCAAGTGATGCAGCCATCTCACAGTCACTTATAGCCTCCCTCAATCTTCCAAGAGAAATCCGTGCTGCTGCGCGGTTACCATAGCAAAGCGCAAGAGGCTTCACAGAGTACTGTGAATTATCACTTGAAGATGAGGAATTAATACCATGTGTGTAACATTCCTCAGCTTTACGCAAATCACCATTTCTGTAGGCTTGATTTCCCCTGATACAAAACATTACTTCTCTCAATTTTCAGAAAGAAAGTATTCAAAAAACGCCAATGTAGAAGCTCTTGAGTTAGTATATGATACCTTAGTCTCCAAACCTCACAAACATCAGGCATCACCGATGTAGAGCTTGACCCCTGTTTGCCTTGACCTGTATTCACAGGTTGATTCTCTTGATTGTTTTGCATGGTGGTATTAAGATTGTCTTTCAAACTGTTATTAACTTTCCTCCTATACTTCTTTACAGCTGGAAGCTTTTTATGTGGTATTTTTCCCTGAGAGGTGGACGCTGAGAAAGCAAATTTCGGCATACAAGTACTTCCATGATCCTCTACAGTGAAGACGTTGTTAGAGCGGGAATTTACATGTTCTCTTGAATCTGAGGGATCAATTGATGTCAGAGGAGTTTCTGTTGGCAATTGATTGCTGGCTTTCTCACCTTGATAAGGAGAATAATCCATGGGTGAGCAATATCCAGGGGAATTGATTTTTTCTTGAGCTTCCATTCCCTCAGAAGTCTGATCGTTGCATCGATTCGGTGTAGGCTGTTTCATTTTTTCCTTGACTTTCTTTGACCTCTTGTCCTTGGATGAACGATTTCTTCGCGCATGTACTGGATTTCTGCTCCCTTCTGGAAACAGACTGTTCTTAAGCAAAGAAGGATCCCATTCAGGTACCTTGAAATCATCAAAGGATGTTTTTGTACCAAAGCTAGTGTTTGTTAAGTTGTTTACGTTGGTGGTCTTGGAATGAAAAGTGGGTTTTACATCGGCTGCATTATTACTTTGGTGAAAACCATTAGAACTGAAAGAGCATGGCTTTGATGTCGCCACACCTTCTTTACATTTAGGATCAACCTTTCCAGAGCTACCAAAGATAAATACAGGTGTGTTATTGGATTTGCTTGCTTCCTCATAGTCACTGCCACCATGAACTCTGGTATCAATATCATTGATATTAAGCTTCTCCATGTCAGCTGGCAGGTTCAATTCGGGACCATCTCTATGATCGACAGTCTTACCATCAGCAAATTGTACACGGTTAGACTTGCTACAAGTATTATAACAAGATGTCTTGTTTATGTCACCCTGTCTTAGAAAATTATCCTTGACAGCATCTGGATTCTCAACACTTTTCCAGCTTCCGTTTTCACCACCACCAAACCTAACTCCATATTTCGCATCACAGGTTGTGCTCTCACTACACGGTCTGATGTTTTCCTGATTATCATCATCTACCTTTCCCACAACTCCATCTGAATGTTCTTTAGTAAATTTCGAACCCAACTCAGAGTCCCCTATAGGTGTACTAAACTCCTCATCAGACAAAGAAGATACTGTGGCATTACCTGCACTATTTTCGGCACCAGAGCTTTTCCCATTAGCTCCAAAGACAAAAAATTTATCCACAGGTGAATCGCTATTATTTCTATCACTCCCACTGTTCATATGAAGACTACCTACAGAAGCAAAGATAAACCAATTAGCTCACGAAGTATCAAAAACTGGATCTTCAAGGAAATCAAATTCGGCACAAATGCAGCAAAGATATTACCTTTAGTGGGCGGCGCAAACGGGTTGAAACCTGATAGGATCTCGCCGGAAAAAGAGGGTTCTTTCCCCTTTCTACCGTTCTTCCTCAGTTTCACCAGCCTCGGCTTTTGTCGAGTCTTGGTCCTTTGTCCTGAACCAGCTTCAAACCCGAAGGAGAAGGAAGGGTACATGGTTCGTTGATCGTGAGAATGAACACTCTCCGGGAATAATGCAGACAAATTTTCGGTAGGGTTTAAGAAAGATGAGAATTTTTCAACCGGAGACTCAATCTCCACAGCCGGAGGAGACATCCAAATATTCGATTCTTTTCCAAAATCAGAATCGAAAATTTAGGGCTTTAGAAAAGGAATCTATAGGGGGAAACGAATCTGTGCTTGCGTGCTGAGATGAATGTATATAGAGCTTCTATACAGTACCGTTAGGGTTTTTGGGATTGCTCAGAAGAAGAAGAGATGTAATATTTAATGAAATAAACTTGGTTGCGCCATTTTCAGGAGCGTCTGCTTCGCCTGACCGACCAGAAATAAAATAATAAAATTATACATATATACACACACACACGTGTGTATAACTTCACCCGTGTGACAAACGAAGTGAAATTTGAAATCACCACATTTGAACAGAGAAAAGCTTCTATGCTCGTCAGGACTATTCATGGGCGCCAAATTTCTGCCATCTTCAAGAGAAATTGGGATAATCGTGGTTGTCGCTGATACAAATATTGATTGGGAAATGGTAGATTTGTTCATTGATGGAGATCGGAGAAGAACGATGGAGATTCGGATTCTCCGGCGGCTCGTGAACTCGATTGAGAATTGGAGGTCCATTCGATTCTTCAATGTAAATCTCTTTGCTCTCAGAGTTGATGAGTTCTGATTTGTAAATTGTTTGTTTAGACTAGATAAAAAGGGGTCTTCGAGTTTTTTTGGACCATCTCTTTCTCAGTTATTTCCTGCTATAACGACAAATGTAATGGATTTTATGGATCCTGTTCAATGTACCAATCTGTTTCAGACTGTAAAATTTGTTGTTCATCAAAAGAAACAAAAAAAGAATTTTCACTCTCTTGCTGCCTAGCCTGAGCCGTTACAAGGACACAGGAAACTTTTACGTTTGTGTTTATACAGTTCTAGGTTTTGGCAGTATTGATGCTCTAGTGGTACCTTTGAGGACTTGTTGTTGCCTTTGACTTTGAGAGTTGGATGGGAGATAATTGTGTTCTTGTCTTTTTGAAAATTCTCTGCCCAGGTGCTAGAATCGCCAGAGGATCGTAGGCATGTTTCCTCTTTGCAAATGTTTCCCATCTCTTGCCAAAGTGTGATTTCCACTCTTGTTGAGTTTCATAATGAGGTAAATACTGCTTCACATGGAGGTTTGCTGCTGTACAGAACTTGATAACTCTTTGGTTTTGTTTCAAAAGATACTCTAGATCATTTTCCCCCGAGGAATTTGGCACTGCAGAGGGGAGAAAAGCCACGAGATAGAAGATATCTTCATTTGGAGTAATCAAAGATGTATGTTTGTTCCACCTGCAACCAAAAAGTTGGATATGGTTACTAATTTTATGTCTCAGAATCATTGACAGCATTTGCTTTTGGCATTTTGTTCACTTACTTTGATTGATTGACTGGATATATAAGTAGAGGTCCGTTATTGTTGCTTGTGACAATTTTGTTGAAAACCTCTGTAGCAAATTCATGTATGCTGCTCTTGGGAATAAGGAGATTCAGCCAGGGATGTGGAACCTCCCATAAACCCTTTGCTCTCAGTTTTCTTTCCGCGATATGCACGCGATCCAGAAACTCGATATATGGCACTTTAGATGTAAACAAAGTGGATGGAATATAGTTCAACTCTGAAAGTAACTTTCCAGTTTCCTGCAGGGAAACCATTCATTATGTTAGCAAATAGCAACCAACCAAAGCTCTCTGTAGAAACTAAGTCTCATTATATATTGCTTTCACATCTTACCTGATTCATAGAGTTAGTTTCTTCTGGGTTGAAATATTTGACCACTTCTAGGCAATAAAGAGTTTTCCCATCTGACTTGAATTTGCTTGCCTGTGTGGAATCGTTGGGACTGAATGACGATCTCCAATTATTGAGTATGTCTGTTCTATTGATTATCACAAATCCTTCAACGTAATCAAAAGTTTTCTCCTTTGAAATCAGATGTTCTTGGTCCCTTGAAAATGCAGAGAAGTCAGAGTAGAGTACCCTGATCCATTTAACCTATTAAAAGTCATTTGACTGTGTCAGGAAACTGATGCTTAGAATCATAGCATATATACAGTACTTTGACTATTTACATATTCCAGCAGCTATGCTCAAGATAGAACTTTACCATATGCGGTGCTGGTTCAAGAGAGATCCGTGCCCGTGTGATTATGCCAAACTGTCCAAGCCCGCCAAGAACACTGTAGAAAAGTTCAGAATTCCGCTTCTCAGAACAAGTTACGACTTCTCCTTTCCCTGATTCAACGATAGGAAATATATGGTTATCAACTTTTTTGTTTATATAACTTTTTCTTGGTGCAAGTTACAAGTGCGCATTGCATGTATCACATTTGCGCCTATACACTCTTGTTTTAGAGTCATTAAGTCTTCAGTGTTTTTGCTCCTTAAGGGATGCATATTCTTTTTCAGGTGGATAGTTTTTTTTTTTAGAGTACCATAGAGCAATAGCATAAACGAAATACCTGTGACAATCTCTAGCTGGTAGACGTTGTTGATTTGGGGTCCATGCTTGAACGCTTGACCACTGATTCCAGCGTTAGATAGAGTACCTCCAACAGTCAGATGAAGGTAGTCTGTCCAGGATTTTGGTGAAAGACCGTATTTTAGAGTCTCGCGTAAAATGTTGATCCATAATTCACCACCAGAGACATCAACATATGGTTGCTTCCCCTTGTAAATCCTGATATCAGGACTTCGAAGTGACTCCATTTTGATGACGACACCTTGATGAGCTAGAGCTTGTCCTTGAAGCGAGTGACCATGGCCTCTGGCTGCTACTGTAAGATTCGAGGTGGAGCCCAGATGTACTATACGCTTCATCATTGATGAAATATCAGAAACAGACCTCGGATGTAGTATTGCCAAAGGTGGTAACTGGTATCTGTTGCCAAAGTCCTTGGCCGCATTGTGGACATCATCGAAGCTTATGTAACCCTCCAAATCTAGTGAAACTAATGAGGAACGAATATCTAAAGGATTTGAAGGCGGTAAATCTTTTGGGGTACTAACAGAATGATTGGAACAAAGATTGGTTCTACCTGGTATACAGCTCAGAACCAAGATCATAAAGATTCTAAGGAAAGTCTTGTTGTTTCGTCTGCGGAACCGTAAGGATGAGGTCAGTCCCATTTCTACTTTCTTGAGAGAAATTGCAAAGAATAAGAGGCGGGGTGATATGACAGAAGAAGAAATAAACTAGAGGCTTAGAGTACTCTCAGGAAAAAAAAGAGGTAGACAGGGGAATTTAAAGGAAAGGATTTGGGCGGTACAGTCAAATACTTGTGTTCACTATATAGCTGGATTGCCATTTCTTTTTGTCTCTTGCTGCAAATTAAGATATCTTTGTGACATTTTTTTTTTTTTGCGTATTTTTTTAGTGTGAAAAGCTTACTAAAAAGTATTTCTAACTTCTATTTTCCATCCTTTTTTATGGTAGGTTAATAATTCACATCCTGGGTACATACATTCTATTTCACTCCCTGCATAAAAGGTAAAAACTTTTGTTTTACTGGATAGTTTTTTCTTTTTGTCAATATTTTGTTTTCTGGCTACGCTTACCGTCAGAGCATGTACACAATGGCCCCTACTTGGGTGTCAGAGCATTCCTTGTTTCATATTCCTAAGAGAGAAAAAAATAATCTTGTTGCGTCTACATGTTCAGGTCGGTGGGGTTGGCGTATCATGTCTTGCATAAGTTGCATAAGACTGGAAAAGAAGCACAGCTGCATGTGGAAGCGCTTTTGTGTTATCTAATTACAAAAGTCTCAACTTTCAGCATGACATATTTATCAGTGCATGGTTATATGTTCTTATTGGTGGTCCTGAAAGATCAAGTAAGGCCTCTTCATGATTTTTTATTCAGCGAGTATTTAGATCTTAGTTGGAGGAGATATGTGTGCTTTGCTCAGAATTATCATAAAAGGGAAAATTTCAAAAAGAGATACTCCTATATAAATAGAAAAATCAATACCAGTGTGTGCTACTTGCAATAAATAAACATAGAACTCTAGGAGATATGTATGTATAGTGTTGACTTGTGGGT
This sequence comes from Erysimum cheiri, assembly GCA_900406345.1. NCBI lineage: Eukaryota > Viridiplantae > Streptophyta > Magnoliopsida > Brassicales > Brassicaceae > Erysimum > Erysimum cheiri. The sequence goes on from OVAQ01001883.1 coordinate 9,969, forward strand.
ATGTGTTGTGTATTCCAATTACGTCATGTTCTTGTTGTTGTGTGATTGAAAGATGTAGGGGCCTTACCTACCTACATAGTTGGGAGATATGGAAGCAAAGGCTGAAGAAGGTGGTAATGTGGAGTGACAGTTTGAAGAAAGGAGGCACTGCGAATAAATATAAATAAAAGGTATTGGAATTTCTCATTTGAATAGGAGTGTTGAAATTTTAGACTGATATGTTCAATTCTTTTTTCTTATTTACTTTCTTTTCAGTAACATCAAGTGGCATCCACCATATAGAGTCTTAGGATATAATGACTAAAAGGAGTCTATGAAGCAAAAAGTTTACAGTGACCAATTATGTCAACAGATTTGCAGTGAATAACTACCCTTCGTCGTGTATCTGTCTTATGTGACTTTGTGTGCAATGAAAACCAGTGGCCTAAACATTATTACTCCTTTTTCCATGACTAAAGAAGCATCCTTTCATTGTTCATTGTTCATTGTTACATTCTATTTTCTGTTTGCTTTATTATTTTTTTATATTTTCATGATTACATTGTCCCAATTATTGGGGGCATTGGCTAATTCACCTTTGTTATTGTAATCGTAGCTCACAATACCTTGGTCGCTGTAGTGGACAAACCCACAGAAGAAACTTTATTCTGCCCGTGTAAGATACACTTTCTTCTATATTAGACATATTCATAACAGAGCATTTTAGTCTAGTGGCATAATAAACAATTCCTCCTCTTCATGCTATACTTAAACCGATCACTATCATTAAAAAAGAAAATCAAGTATTTCGGTTAATATGAATCCTATTTCTTGTTATAGAGAATCAATGCATCATCAAAGAACAGCATGAATTTCTGTAGACCCCAAGTGAATCCCTTTCCGTACAGCAACATTATTGACATTCTATAGATTTAGTGGCACAAAGTTATTGGTTTTTTTCTTTGTAAAGGTTTGTTTTTCTGTGGGTGAATGCTTTTTAGTTGTTTATTTGAAACTTGTCGAGTTTTTGCAGGTCTCATTGTAGTGTCACTTTCCACTCAAAAGTTTTCTTTATTCTTTTCTAATTCCACAGGTAAATCGCCGTGAAGATTGCACGATAAGAAGATAGTTGAGCATTAAGACTGTTTAGATGGCATCATGATGAGCATTACATTTATGATATTAAACCTAAACCACCACCATTGCCGCAAAAATAAGGTTACAATCCACAAACGTATTTGATCATTACTCTATGTGATACATGTATCTAAATTTCATTCTTTCTTTTTTTTGTGTCAATTTAAAAACCAATTTACCATGATTGATAATTAGATATATCAAATTCAAGTTACATTTACATTAGAGAGCAAGAGAGGGAGAGAGAAAGAGAGAGAAATGGTCCCAAGATAGAATGTCGAGGTGGTAATTGTGGAGTTGGGCTCATTGGCTAGTTCGTTGACATTTAGGTTTCTATCGTCTTCAATTATTATAGAGATACATACCTTTTTCTGCAGTGATGGGTTTCGTTTCAGAAAACTATATGTCTTCTTCTTCTTTCCCCTCACATTTTTCCTCTTAAAGTTTTCAAATTTTTTGTTTTTGGGTTTTGAACCTACTTATCAATTTGCCTATATAGCTTGTGTTGTAGATCTCTATGAGTTCCATTATCACCAAAGAAATATTGTATTTTATTTCTGATTTCATTTGGTTTTGGTTAATTAAAGCAAATAAATCCTCCAAGCAAATCTTCAACTTATGCTTTTTTACTTATACAGTTATACATATAAAGATGTCAATTTACTATTTAGGGTAAGTAGACAAATTAGGTGTCTATTTAGGGGAAGAAAACAAATTAGTTTGTCTATTAATCAATGTGTTTTTTAGCCTGTTAGAACTTATCTCAAAATGTCCTTAACATACACTATAACTTTTAATTAACTACCTTCTTTTTCAAGTTGTATATAATACATCCAAATTTTGGCAATAATTCAGTGACAATACAATCATATAATTTGATTTAAATATTGGCCAAACTTTGCATTTACCCTAAGACATAATTTTATATTTAATAAGATGTGTTTTGTTGTTTTTGGCTTCGATTGTTCTAAACGTAGTTTTTGCGTTTAATTTTGTGTTTTAGATGAAAACTTTTTTTTGAAAAAAATTCCAATTTTGAAATATAAAACAATTTTTCATAACTTTTGGAAACTGTAAAGTGTAAGCACAAACGTATTTTACAAAATCTCAAACCTTACTTAAATTTTACAATCTAGGCCCAATTTTTTTTAAAAAACTCGCGTTATGTATTTGTATTTGATGTTACATTTACATAGAAAATTAATATATGACCATAAAACATCATATTTCAATGATTTTACTAACATTTTTTGAGGATCGCATGTATACGACGTTTGCAGTTTTCCAAAAGTTTTCAAAATAACAACACTATAATTATTGTTTTTTTTAGATGTAAAAAATGTATCTAAGCTAAAAACGACTAGTTGTATTGAAATATTTAAACCTCTAGTTTGATAGTCGTATTATCAAGAAATAATTTTCAACCAGGCCAACCAACTTTATTAATCCACAATTTGTGACAAAGAGTGTTTTATTTAAACATAGGTATGATTCTTTTTCTAATGCTATTATATACAGTATCACTGTAGAACATTAGCCCCATAGGTGTAATTAACAACTATACTGCACATAACCTTTTTCTGAGCACGAGAACCATTCATTAAGATTTGTTCCAAATATCTAACGATCATTTATTTGAATTATATTAAACATAGCACTTGTCCTTTTCTTAGTAAGATATTGAAGGCAAAAACTATAGCATTTGATAGTTTTGTTGGAGGATCAAGAAACCAAAAGAAGACCAATTGTGTAAACAAAAGAAAGCTTTTATATATTAATAATAAATTATGTGGTTTTAGTGCAAAGCACCATATTACATTTCTAATCACCTTTTTCTCTTGTCCTGTCTCCTGTGGAATAGCTCTTCTATTATCTATGTTTAGATTAAAAATTATTAATCATGTCTACATATATATAAACAAATTAGGGCTATGAATCCTATTTTTGAGCGTGGTTCCACATATATGGTCTATAATTGTCATTGTAAGTTCATCTATAGACAAATCCACGATCTAACATTTACGAATTAAAGGCTTTATTTTGGGTGTAATCTTTATTAGGAAGATATCAATTTTTTTTTTAAAAGTATTCAGCTTAGAATCTCTAAAACATTTTTTTCACAATATAAGTGCCTATAAAATAACAGTGTAGCTAAGGATTCCGTATGTTCTTTTGTTTTTCCTAAACATGGAATGAGAGCTAGAAAAAAAAATATCGTTGTTTTGTCAAAAGCATGATGAGACAAACAAACTTTATTCTTCATCTTAATATGATTATTTTCCCTTGGGGAAATGTATTTGGTTTCGAAGTGATTAAATTTTAAAATAAGTTGGGATAAAACCTTCCTAAATCAAATTATGTGGTCGGGATTACAAATGTAATTATAATGGGCTCCATCTTAAAATTTTATAGTGGTATGACTTGTGGGGAAAAATATAAACAAATTTGATAATAGTATCTTGCAAAGTTATAATTGTATACATCTTAAAGTTACAACTTCATCTTATATAATCCAAATGGTTGTAGTCTATTGGTATAACCATACCAGCTAGTCAAACTCAATATCAGTAGATCTTTTACTACATTATTATTAACATAATAAAATTTGAAGTTACTTTAGATTCATCCAGTAACTTCTATAATCAATATCAATAATAATAAATATGAATTACCACGCAGATGGTACTAGGAAATAGTGAAATTTAGTAAATGAAAATTATGTGACTTATTACTATCAAATAAAGTTTTGATAATTCTTAATTTTAGGTTTGATGAAATTAATGCGTTATTTTGCTTAGTGCTAACTAGTCATGAAGGGGTATATGAAAACAACAGTTGAGTATTTTACATAATATAGCTAGATATATATAAAATTATATCTATATATATAACATGTGGCAGACACTTTCCCTTTCACAAGTTTGAATTTTGGATGCAAAGGGGAAAGAAAGGTATGGAAACGAAACGAAGGCTAGGGCCAAGTGATCCCTTAGATTAATGACAATGACCATCTTCTGCATGCTCAGCTTCAAGATTTGTGAAACTCGTACATCACTAAGAAAGCTACATCTCTACATATATAGAAACACCATAAGAGAGTCTTCTGCAACAACTCAGGAACTGTTTTAATGTCTTAGAGAGTCAATCAGTTTGTGACAAATCAGTCTTCTCTGGACCCTTATTGAATAATATGGAGAAACAGCCAAATAGACTCTAGCAATTGCATAAAGTTTGTAATTAACACAATCATTTCAGAGGCATAATGTTACACCCCATATAACAAGTTTTGTCTATAATTGAGGTCAAGAAACTATTAGATTAGACTTAAAATATAGATATAAAAACAATGATCATATCATATGTGAACGAGTAATTTAAAGCTAAGCTTGTGTGTTAGTGGGCACAAACGATGATCAGAGTAAAAATAAGGAAATAATATAAAAATGAAATAATAAGTACCTCGTAGAACAATTTCTGAAGTAGTAGGGACACTTTAGAAGATATGCTGTGGGTGCATTTCGGAAACAACAGTGAAGTAATGAGGCAAAATTGATTAATAAGATTCAAAGTATATAGAGTATTCTTGTAATTAAGTTCAATGAACTAAGCTAAAAAAATCTTTGAAATCTCATCTAAGGATTAAGGTAAGTCATTCAAAACAAGGAATGATGATTAAGTAGCAAGTCCCAAGTATTTCAAAACGATAGCGACAAGTGAGTTATTGTCTATTGAGGGCTATAAAACATAGAAAAGGGGTTTATCTTCAAGCTATCTTCACGTGGTAAGTGGAGCCAATTCCTCACCCACTGCACTAGATAGAAAGTAAGTAACAAACACGGGGAAGAAAAGGACTTGAGATAACACGAAAAGACATCTAAATGACTTAGAAATTGAGCAGACAAGGTTTAGGAACCAGAAGAAGAAGAAGAGTAAGTCTTAATGGCTGAGCTTGAAAGTCTCAAACAAAGTGGAACCACTTTTTGGGAAAACAATGTCACGAGCCATATGCAGTAAGGGACCCGTCCTCTATGCCATGCCTTGGCTTGCGCCACGTGGTGATAGGTCCCAATCAAGAGCTTACAAAGTTTTCTTTTACATAGTTATGACTCCATTTTCTGGGGCTTTTTATTGATTTATATAGGAAACATTTAA
>OVAQ01001884.1:0-10161 GCA_900406345.1 Erysimum cheiri
TTTTTTTTTTTCTTACCTGCAAAATGGAGAGAAGCGAGAGAAGACTGATAAGAAATGGGACAATACATACATCCATAAACCATAGGACCTGTTATTGTCACCAAAATTGATTAGCTTCTTCTTCTCACTCACCACAATTAATCAGATAAATAGAAGAAAGAAGAAGTTCACCTAGAACAGGACCCCTTCCAGCTTCGTCAATGCCCATGAGACAAGGCTGAGAAGCCCATTCTGGTGTCAAACATTCAGATTCCATTCCTTTGAATTCAAGAATCAGATGTGAATGGGGTTTTTAGGGTTTTAGTCTCAATTCCCGCCTAATTAGTGACAGATTGAGTTCTGGGTAGGTTTATTGGGATTCTATTGACCAAAAGAAAGAAACTTTACATGAAACAACTGAAGAAATAGTGAAATCTCTCACCAAAAATTAAGAGAGCTAATGTATTACCGGCGAGTAATATCGACGGGAACTTCAACGGTTCACTCTTAAACTGCTTGCCGTTTTCATGTTCCGATATTATTGTTACCTTTGGGCTTAGTGGGTCTAATTTATTACGGCCCATTAGAAAGAAAACCTAAAATAACCAAACTTAATCGTCTATGTTTGTTTTTTTTTGATAAGAATGGTTTTGTAATAAACCGCGAACGTTGGTTTCTGCGTTAGCGTTTGGGTCAGGTGTTACGTCGGTTGGTCGAACGTAGTCAGAGGATCAAAAAAACAAAAAAAGGAAAGTCACCAAAAAAAGGAAATTCTCAAAGCCAAGTCCGATTGTAAATAGGGATAATACAGAAACCTAAGTAACCACTATATATAGAGACAGTGACGCAGCTTATCTATTTCCATATAGACCATCACTGCTAAACAAAATCACTTACAACTACAGAACGAAAAATTAATTTTCTCTTGCTTTGCCTCAAAACCCTTAAGAACAATAAAGATGTCGTTGGAATATCATGAAGAAGACGAAGGGTTTCACTTTGATCCAACGATAGAAGAACTTATCAACGATTATCTTAAGCGCAAGGTAAAAGGAGAAGACTGTGGAGATTTCATAGTAGATAAGGATGTTTACGCCAAGGAGCCATGGTTGCTGGACCATACAAAGAATAGTTTTTTCAAAGAGAACGAGTATTATTACTTCTCGCAAAGGGAACAGATCTCCGAGAAAAAAATTGATCATGGTAAGTATTCCAAGCGGAAGATTGGCGGAGACAACAACGATGGGATCTATCGCGGTAATTGGAGGACAAATGGAACAAAAGATCATATCGAGGCAGGAAATACTATTGCGAGAGTGAGAAACTTAACTTATAAGAGAGACAAAAATAAGAAAAAGCAGAAGCGAGGAGACGGTGTTGCTTCTGCTATCAATGTTCCGGGTAGCGAAAGCAGCTGGATTATGGACGAGTTTGAGCTAGTGGACCCGAACGATCCAGATAAGTTTCAGAAACTAGTCCTCTGCAAGATTCACGAGATCAAAAAGACTTCCAAGAACGAGGAAGCTTCTACGTCGTCTACTCAACATCATGGAGAAGCTTCTACGTCTACTCATCATCATGAATCTTCTTATTCCTTGGAGCACCAGCCGATCAATGAAGCTCATGGATTTGAAGCTGCAATTCCCGAGATGTTAAGTTACGTGAATCAACAACAATCATCTGTTCATGCAATAACTTTTCATCATGATGACGAAGCTTCTACGTCTACTCATCATCATCAACCGATCAATGAGGCTCAGGAATTTGAAGAAGCTGACTTTAGCGAGATGTTCAGTTATGTGGATCAATAACTTTCAGGAGTCTGGGTGCTGATAGATTTTTAGACATTGTAGTTAAAATTTTCTTGTTTATTGCTACAGACCTACAGTAAAAGAATTTAGAGTTTTGGATAAATTTGTGTGCTTAACCATCCCATTATTCAGATTTTTCATTAAATAAAAAAAAAATCATTCTTTCTAAGAACAATAGAGTTATATAGTCTTACATACGTAAAAAACAAAAAAAAAAAAAAAGTCTTACCGAGGCAGAAGTGGTGACCTGAAACCCTTTTGCTTGCAATTCACGTAAGCTTTCTTGAAGCCTTTGTCTTTCAAGCCACCGGTGCAAAGTTCTCCCCAACTGAAGCGGACTAGTGATGTGAGTTCAAACACGGAGTGTTTGTGTTGCTTGTAACCATGCTTTTGTCTCATGATCTAAATTAGCAGCTAAGCTGGTTTAATGCCAAGGCTTTCTTCCGTTTGTCAATTGAGTTTGGTAAGGTTGACATTAATGAGTTTAGCTTACCTTTGTGAGTCCCTATAATTTTTTAAACAAGCATAACAACATTTAAAAAAATGTACAACCTGAGACCTAGGCAAATTAGAGATGAAAACAATAATGAAGGAAGCTATAACAAAATCTTTCAAGTGTACTCCTGCATAATGAATAGAAGTAGTGGCTGGGGAATATAATGTGAGAGAGGATTAGCTCAAATCTCAGTGTATCATTTTTCTGTTTTTGAGGAATATATGGTTCAAAAAATAGTCAAAACCAAAAATTTCATCTCAATTAGTTATGGGCAACATAAGTTCATTGAAAGTTAATAAAAAAAACACACACGTCTTAAGCAACTAACTATAAGCAACTAAAAAAAATGTTTATTATTATAACTTTCTTTGTTTGTTGTAGAGCTCAGCAACTAAACCGAAACCAAACTGAAAAAAATAGAACCGAACTGAACCTAGAACCAAGAAAATATCCGAACGGATCCTCGATTGCTATACCAAAAAAACCCGAACCGAATCTGAACCGAACCGAGAACCGAGAACCGAATGAGTACCCGAAATACTCGAAATATAATTATATATCCAAAATTTTAATTATATATACATTTAATATAAAGTAATTACCTAAAATTGTAATAATAAATCCAAAAATATCAATTTTTTTTAGATCAAAATAATCAAAATACTCAAAATAACCAAAATATCTGAAAATTCTTATGTATAATTATTAAAATTTAACCAAATTTAATTCAAATTTAACTATTTTTTATATTTTTCTCAATATTATAGGTACCCGGAACCGAACCAAACCCGAACCAAATTTCTAAAATACCCGACTGGAGCCTAAATTCTTCTACCTAATATTATAGATACCCAAAACCGAATGAATATATCCATAACCGAACAGATTAACCGAATGCCCATGCCGAGTTTGTTGTTAAAAAAGTACATTTACTATAACTTTCAGTAGCTAAAACATTATAATTTAGTATAATATATATTTTTTTATCCAACTAATCTTTCCAATGTGAATGTAGCTGTCTAATGATGATTTAGAACAAAAAAACTGACAAAAAAAAGCAAAACATAAGAAAAAAAAAAGAATATAGACAAAAATAACAAATAAATAACAAAAATAGAAACTATAGGTTCAAATTTAAGACATTAGGTTAAATAGATTATCATTTTGATCCCTGAGATCTTGTGTTCGTTGTTAACTTGTTATATATGTATCTTTAGACTTAGTATTTGTTGTGTTTCAATTTGTCTAATTTGGTTGCTAAGTGTGTGTGTTCATCAGATCAGATTTGGTTAGTATTGTTCTTTAATATTCTATAGATTGATATCTTCCAGTTTATTTGTGGGAATTTGATTTTCTGGGTTTAGGATTTAGGCCTCGATCCTCTTTAACCTTTGAAGTGTCTAGTTTCTTCATCATCACTTGATGGGGAGGATTTTATTACAGTTTTCATATGAACATGGAATTTGGTTAGCCGAAAAACACTTCATTGCATTAAGATTGTTCCTTCACTCCGTGTTTGGTCACAGTTTTTTATTTTGAGTCGGAATATTTTACTTTGAAATTTTGATATATATAAAAGAGTCCAATTTTAGAAATTTGATGTAGAAACAAGATATAATGACCGATGTGTTAGCCGGAAACAGAGAGCTAATGTGGCCAGCAAGGCACAAGATTGCTCTAGGTATAGCTGCAGGGCTCGGGTAACTTCACATGGATCATAAGCCAAGAATCATTCACAGACTTGAAGCCAGCAAATGTTCTTCTTGATGATGACATGGAAGCCAGAATAGCAGATTTTGGGCTGGCAAAGGCAATGCCTGATGCGGTCACACATCTTACAATCTCGATTGTTGCAGGTATTTTGGGATACATAGCACCAGAGTACCATCAAACTCTCAAGTTCACAGACAAATGTGATATCTATAGTTTTGGAGTGATTCTTGGGGTTTTGGTGATTTGGAAGCTTCCTTCAGATGAGTTTTCCCAGCATACTGACGAGATGAGTCTCATAAAGTGGATGGGGAACATAATAACATCTGAGAATCCATGTCTTGCGATTGATCCGACGTTGGTGGAACAAGGATGGATTTGATTAGTACCTAGTATATATGAATTTTGCTTTACGATTTTTAAGTTTAGACGGCTTATTTTATTGGATTGTAGTTATTGAATTATAGTTAAATGAGTTCATAGTACATTATATGTTATGTTACTATATTGTATTTGTTTTAGGGATCATATATAATTTGGTTTGGGTTATATAGAATGTATTATACTTTTATGAATTTTGTTGTGTTGGGTAATATAATTTTGGACAATTCTCTAAAATACCACCATTTTTGTTTTTAGGATAAAAATACCATAAAAATAAAATAAAATTTTTAATTTGCAAATTCTAAACTTTAAATTATAAACACTGGGAGTTGAGTAACTAATGATGGTTTATAACTATTAAAAACTGGGAGTTGAGTAATTAATGATGATTTAGAAAAGAAAAAAACTAACAAAAATAAGCAAACAATAAGAAAAAAATAAACAAAACATAAGAAAAATAAGAATATAGACAAAAATAACAAATAAATAACGAAAATAGAAACTATATGTTCACATTTAAGACATTAAATTTAATAGATTATCATTGTCATTTGTCACTTTCTTTTTGTCAAATGTATTTACTGTTTTAAATTATTACTAGTTTACTTATATTTGTTTTTTCTTATGAATTAAAATCTTATGAATTAAAATCTTATTAATTGTAAATAATAGTAAATATAAATAAGTATGTGAATGAATTTTTTGAATAGACTTTCATGTAAAACATATTTTGTTTCGCTTTGATAAACTCTCTAAGTGATTTTCAAATTTAGATGTTGGATAGACCTATACGACTCTATGTTATGTAATGTAATAGCGAAGTGTATTGTTCTCATTACTCACATTTGTTATCAATATGCTTTTAAATTTGTCTATTTCTACTTTATATCAGATCTCATGTATATGCATATTCGATGGATTTCGGGACACGCTTTATCTACATGCCGCTATTCAGTTGTACTGGAACGCATTGTCGGAACAGTACGTAGATGAAGATTCTATCTACGTGTATGTTACCACCATTGTTAAAATGCAGAGATTATTGATTTGTGCATTTAGATGGAGATCAGATACAAAGATTTAAATGTGTTTTGTGTCAAAATTAAGATTTTTCAAAATTCTACTAAAGTTTTGTGTCATTAATTTTATGTGTTTGTAAAAAGTAATCTAAAATTTTCACAAATCTGGAGTCAATTAATTGGATTCATGATTTTATAAAGTCAATAATTTTATTTTGTGTGTTTTATCTGATTACCGACGGGAACTTCAACGGTTCACTCTTAAATTGCTTGCCGTTTAATGTTCCGATCATATTGTTACCTTTGGGCGTAATGAGACTTTTGGGCTTAGTGGATCTAATTTAGTACGGCCCATTACAAAGAAAACCTAAAATAACCAAACTTTAATGCGTTTGTGTTTCCTTTTAATCCTTTTATGGTTTTGTAATAAACCGCGAACGTTGGTTTCTGCGTTAGCGTTTGGGTCAGGTGTTATGTCGGTTGGTCGAACGTAGTCAGAGGATGTTGTTATAAAAAAAAAAAAAAAAAAGGGAAAGTCACCAAAAAAAAGAAGGAAATTCTCAAAAAAAAAAAAAGAAAAGGAAATTCTCAAAAAAAAAAAAAAAGAAATTAGTTGCCAAGTCCGATTGTAAAACGGAAAAACACAGAAACCTAACCACTATATATAGAGATCGAGAGTTACGCATCTCTTTCTATAGACCATCACTGCTAAACAAAATCACTCACAACTACAGAACAAAAGTCATTATCTCTTTCATCGCCTCAAACCCTAAAGAACCAATGTCTACTCATCATCATCAAGCCATCAATGAAGCTCATGAATTTGATGAATTCGAAGCTGCACTTAACGAGATGTTCAGTTACATGGATCAACAACAATCATCTACGTCTACTCATCATCAGGACGAAGCTTCTATGTCTACTCATCATCATGACGAAGCTTCTACGTCGTTTACTCATCATCATCAACCGATCAATGAAGCTGATGATCATGAATTTGATGAATTCGAAGCTGCACTTAGCGAGATATTAAGTTACATGGATCAACAGTACCAATCATCTACGTCTACTCATCATCAGGACGAAGCTTCTACGTTGTCTACTCATCATCATCAACCGATCAATGAAGCTGATCATGAATTTGATGAATTCGAAGCTGCACTTAGCGAGATATTCAGTTACATGGATCAACAACAATCATCTACGTGTACTCATCATCATGACGAAGCTTCTACGTCGCCTACTCAACATCATCAACCGATCAATGAAGCTCATGAATTTGATGAAGCTGCACTTAACGAGATGTTAGTTACCTGTATCAATAACTTTCAGGAATCTGAGTGGCATGAAGATTTTTAGATTTTCTTGTTTATTGCTACAGTAAAAGATTTTAGAAATTGTAGCAAAAAAAAACTCTTGTTTTAAGTAAGCTTTTGGATCTTTTTGTGTGCTTAACCATCCCATTATTCAGTTTTTTTCATTAAATAAAAATATACGTTCTTTCTAAAAACAATAGAAATAGTCTTAAAGAGACGAAACGTCGTAGACATGACCTGAAACCCTTTTGCTTGCAATTCACGTAAGCTTTCTTGAAGCCTTTGTCTTTCGAGACACCAGTGCAAGTTCTCCCGGCCAACTGAAGCGGGCTAGTGATGGGAATCCAAACACGGAGTGCTTGTGTTTCTTGTAACCATGCTTTTGTCTCAGGATCTAAATTAGAAGCTAAGCTGGTTTAATGCCAAGGCTTTCTTCCGTTTGTCAATTGAGTTTGCTATGGCTGACAATTTGAGTTTAGCTTACCTTTGTGAGTCCCTATAATTTTTTAAACAAGCATAACAACATTTAAGAAAATGTGATACCTGAGACCTATAGGCAAATCAGAGATGAAAACAATAATATAATGAAGGAAGCTATAACAAAATCTTTCAAAAAAAAAAAAAAAATCTTTCAAATCTCAGTGTATCATTTTTCTCTTTCAAATAGTCAATTTTTTTTCAAATCCAGGCTCAGGATCATTGCAAAATATTATAATTATCAGAGGTTTCCTGATGGGTGAACTGGTGGATGTTCTCAGATTGTGGAGACTTAATATTTCACCGCGGTCCAAAAGACTTTAAACGTTAAAATTTATACTAATGAACCAATTTCTCAAGTCTATCCAAATCCCAAGATTCCAGAAGCTCAAGAAATTCGTGATCTATAAGTTTAATAATTTATACATTATATATATTAAATTTAAATTCTTAAATTGTTTATTATATGATTTGACTTATGTTAATAGACATTTTTTTTTTTGTCATTATGCTAGCAAGAACCACATAATAAATTGACGTCTACGAGTCAATCAATATATTGTTCTTTTATTATTATATTTTCTATTTTCTATTCAAACCAAATCATTTCAGGTTTTTTTTTTTTTTAATTTAGGTTTATTCCATATTATTATTTTTATTTATATTAACTACTTTTACACACATACGCACCATACAAATTAATTATAAAGTCAGATTCACTATACAGTATATCAAATTATAATTTAAATAATTGCTGCCAAAAAAGACACTACATTAATTTGAACTAATTTAATATCCACAAAACAACGCTGAAATACTCTCACTGAGGCCATGGAGACCATACAAAAAGCGGATTTCAAGTTTTTTTCTTGAAAACCGCAACAAGTCACCAATCACCTATAATTTTCTATAACATGCGGTTTTCTAACAAAAAGGAAAGTTTGTTTGCGGTTTTCAATGCAGAGTAATATCCAACGGACCGCACTTCATTTTTCTACCTATCAATTCCCCAGCATTTTGTTCAATTCCGCAAAGGATAATACAAACTATCCTTTTTCTTTTTATTTTACCTTTTCTTTAACACCAAAACTTTTTTTTTTTTTTTTAATTTTATTTATGATTGATAAAAAAGAATTAATAGTCACGTTACTTAATGTGTTTTTTTCTCTTAATTTAACTTGTCAATAATTCTCATAAATATTTTAATTTTAAATATGGTTTTTTGAGAAAAAATTAACTTACTTAATTATTTCTTCATAAATTATAAAATAATCAGTTTTAGAAAGAAAAAAAAACATATATGTAGAAAAAAAACTGTAGTACACTTTTATTAAAATATGGTTCAATTATTTCATATAAATTGTATAATAAATATTTTAACTAGATTTGAAATTTTTAGAAAACAATTATAGTTTTTAGTTATTATATTAATTTGCACCATTTATTTTTATTTTAACTGACTAAAATATTTAAACAATTGTAAATATTTTAAATTTTTTTATATATGTATCACATTGTATTATATATATATATATGAATGTTTAATTCATAATTATATTAATATTACTAATATATTTGTTTTATATTATTTAATTATAATCTGTATTCCACACCGCTTTTTATCTTTTTACCAATCAAACATTATTTCGTACCGCTTATTTACAAAAACCGCATTTGTTCTGCATACCGCACGTACCGCAGTTGAACCGTACCGTATTGTAATACCGCACTTGTCCCGTACCGCAAAACGCTGTTACCATTCGGACCCTAAGTGTTAACTAAGGCCGTGAATGGAGACGTAAAAAAAAAGCGGATTTCAGTTTGGTTTTTTGAAAACCACATAAAGTCACCAATCACATATCTTTCTCTATTATGTGCGGTTTTCAAAAAATATAGAAAAAGGTGTTTTCGTTTTTTCATATCAGTTATTAACCATTGGACCGCACCTATTTTTCCAAACGATCAATTATCCAGCGGATTTACCAATTCCGCACAGGTTAAAACAGTTCTCTCTCTTTTTTTTTGTTTTTTTTTCTTTTTTCTTTTTTTCTTTCAACAACTAACCTTCCTTTTTTTTTTGGGGCTGAAAGCTTTCATTTAATTTATTATTAATAAAAAAAGCTAAATCCGCTTACTTTTAAAAAAACACATTTTAAAACACATTTTACGTCAATATTTTATAAATTCCATAAAATTGTATGTAAACTTACGTNGTTTTTTCTTTTTTTCTTTCAACAGCTAACCTTCCTTTGTTTTTTTTGGGCTGAAAGCTAACCTTCTTTTTTTCATTTAATTTATTATTAATAAAAAAAGCTAAATCCGCTTACTTTTAAAAAAAAACACATTTTAAAACACATTTTACGCCAATATTTTATAAATTCCATAAAATTGTATGTAAACTTACGTATAGTATTTTATTGTAATAATTACTTATTTATAAAAATAATTTAATTATATTCAAAACTTTTATTTTAACAATAACTGATTTACAAATTAATTAATTATTAATTTATATATATATATATAACCGCACTTGTCCCGCAAATAGTTTTTTTTCGCCAATCAAATATTATTTTGTACCGCTTATTTTATACAAACCGCACTTTTCCCGCAAATATATTTCTCCCGCACGTCCCACAGTTGAACCGCACCGCACTGTAATACCGCACTTCTCCCGTACCGCAAAACGCAGTTACCATTCGGAGCCTGAGTCACTGTTGATTCGTACAATTCGATCGTAACCAAAAAAATTATTTTTTCGAGCTATATCTTTCCATATGTAGTACCTAGTATATGGATTTGATTAGCCACTTATAATGATTAATGATGATTTAGAAAAAAAACTGACAAAGATAAGAAAACAATAAGCAAAACATAATAAAAAATAAGAATATAGACAAAAATAACAAAAATAGAAACTATAGCTAGGTTCAAATTTAAGACATTAAATTAAATAGATTATCATTTTG
>OVAQ01001885.1:0-15228 GCA_900406345.1 Erysimum cheiri
CCACTCTGTAGCACCTCGGTGCGTTCCTACCGGGGCCGACCAGACCAGCCGATAGGACATATCAAAAAAAAAAAGAATATTTTGTGAGCTACTTACTTCTCGATTTGGTTGAATTTGATTGCATTTTAGTGGTTTGTGTTTTTTTGTCTGCGTGTGTTCTACAGTCATTGAAGTTTGAATTTTGTTGCGTTTCTAGTGGTTCGGTTTTTATTGTGAGCGTCTTTGTCAGTTTGTTGTGTCTCAATTGCATTTGTTTTGTGTTTTTCTGACTTTGTCAAAGAATTGTTGCAATGTTGAAAGCAAGACCTGCTAATGTCTATATGAGTCTATATCAAAGAGATTTAACCACACAATGTGACATGAGAACGCGCTTGGGCACACACACACATAATACCTTTATCAAATGAAGGAAAAAAAACCTTGTATATATGCTTCAAACTAGACTTGAGGTAGAAATTTGATACTCAGTCAGAGTTCTATTCCCCATCGCCATCTCGAATAAATCAATGAGAGACTCTGAATATTCGTAGCTTGAGCAGTTCTACCAAGTTCAATATGTATCCATTCAAAGTTAGGCCACTCAGAAAGTCCCCTGATCACAAATTTCCAGTCATAGAGGATGCTACAATTATATATCTGAAGATGACATAGACTAAAAGAATATTCTCGTCAATGACTGTTGAGGAAATGAAGCTTACTTGGCCTAGATCTCAAGCTATGAGAATGAGAATAGAATTTGAATTCGAGACAAAAGAAAATGGATATGTTTCCTTGGTAGGATACTAGGATACAATTATTCCATTGCTTTAGGTATGGTTAGTATATGATTCTCGAGTCAATTACTGGTTTAGGGTGGTTCCGGTTTTCATTATAAATTTGGTTTTATTTCAATTGCTGGTTTAGGGTGTGGGCCTTGTGGCTAGAGATGCGAGAAATGTACAAAATATCATTTGTGTGACACAAAAAAGTTCTTTAGTTTAGAAATTTGGTTTCTTTTTTTTTTTTTAAGTGGAGCTCATGTATTAGACATCGTGTAAGTTCGTCGCATCTTGGTTGATAGCACGATAAATAGATAAGTAAGTACCCGTAGTCTTATTTAATATTTTCTTACGTGGTCTTATGATAGATAGATTACCCGCACTAAAACTTTGTTCTAAATGAAAAAAACAAAATGACTCTGGAGATAATTAATCAAACCGCAAATAACATACCTAATTTTTTTTAATTTGTTGTAGTTTTGACTATATATGATATATCCCGAATATTTTGTTAGTATACACCACTAAAATAAGTTTTAAATTTCCTATTTTTACTCCTAGGGCGTTAAAAAGCCTGGAAGAAACTTCACAACGACTCTACTAATAAAACTCTTCGCAGTAATTAAACGTGGAAAGGGAAAAACAAAATAAAAATTAAAACTGAGCCCGCATTTAGCGGTCTTTTCAGTTTTCTGTTACACCCAACTTTTCGTTCTCACAATTTTCCCGAGAAAAAAGAAGGAAAAAAGAAAGAAAGCAAAGTCTGATTCAAAGACACATTCTCTGATTTTCTCATCGTGTTTCAAAAATCAGTGGTCGGAAATCGAATGGATCAGAGAAAAGGTGATCCAAGAATATACATTGTCACACTTCTATTCCTTTCATGTATCGTCTCAGGAGGAGTCCTTTTGGGACTTTACCTGGTTCTCTCTGATCCGAACCCTCTGTTTCTACAAGCGGGTATGGTCTTCGTTGGTGTCCCTTGGCTCTTCTGGTTCTTGGCTTACGTTTACTCCTGCGTCCTCAAGCCTTGCACCGTCTCCGTTAGCAAGAGCGTTGCCAATTTCGATCCAGAGAAAGCCGAGGACAAGAACGTCAACGACAAGATCCCTGAAAACGTCACGGCCACGTCAACTTCGGATCCAGCGCCGAGGAATTCGCCGAGGGAAGGTGAGAAGCACGTTCAATTTGGGAATGTGGTGGTTCTTGGAGATGAAGAAGGAGACAAAGAAAAAGAAGAGGAAGATCGAAACGAAAGTAGTACTAATAATCTGATTCAGAAGCATATGCGAATCCAAGAAGAAGAAGATCAAGAAAATGGTAGATCGAATTCAAGAAGCGAGGATGATGAGAGTAGCCTCGATGAAGATTGCGATAGGACTCCATTGAGATTATCGATCGGGAACAAATGATCTGACACTGGATGATTGATTTTTTAACACGCGGATCAAGACCTGATCGTTTTTTGGGGTTGTAAACCAGATTTTGCACAGAGAAAGAGAGAGGCTTTGAGAAAGCTAACTCGTTGACGTGTGAGACAAGGCTGTTGTTCTTTGAGTAAGAACTAAATACCATGTGATTAGACCCATAGAAGAATTTGTTTTGTTGTAGCTTTACCTTTGTTACTCTTTATGTTTTTTTTTTATGAAGTTATGAAAATAATCAGTAACCACAAAAAAAAAGCAAAAAAAACATGCAAAAAATCTTCTCCAGTGTCGGAAACAGAGCAAGAACAGAACATGAATCGAATGTAGTAAACAAAAAACAGAGTGATTTTAATTTATTTATTTGTAGTGGTGATGAATCTCTTCTTCTTCTTGACACCACAGGTGCAAGCATCAATTGAAGATGAAGAAGAAGTCAAGCAACCAAATTTCCTCTTCACCTGTCTCCACACACTTATGTTCTTCTTCTTCTTCTTCTTCTTCTTCTTCTTCTTCTTCGCCTTCTTCCAATGATGAACAACACACTCATGATTCTCAATCTCAAGCCCTAATAACTTATTACTCATCTTCTCCATTTCATCTTCATCGCTCGAGACCCCAATTTCTGCTTCTTCTTCTTCTTCATCTACTTTCTCTCCTATACCCTTAATCTCTTTAGCAACTGTGTCACGTATCTGAAGCTGAGAAGCTAACAAAATGTCAACAACGATTCTAAGAGGAAGCCTCTGGTTTTTCGCGGCTTTTTCACATCCTTCTTGAGAGAGTTTATTACAATCAAGAACATCACAGACTTCCATCTTCTCTGATTCAGTCAAGTATCTATGGCTCTCCAAGAAAGCATCAATGGCTCTGTAAATCCCATCTGAGTATCTCAAAATACCTTGTGAAACAGCCACTGTGATCTCTGCTAACGCCACAAACGCCTCCAGCTTCAGAGAAGTCTCACTCGCAGCCAAAAACAGAAACTCTTCCAACAGTTTCGCTACTTTCACGAAATGCGAAACATTTTCAGAGTCTTCGTTGGCGTAGTTGGTGTAAAAGCTTGTGACTACGGATTTAACGAGCTGGATATCTTCGAAACTCTCAGCTTTTTCTCCATAGCCTCTGGATAGAATCTTGAGATCTGTTGATTTAGCCACGTCGAGCTGTTTGCTGATTCTGATCACGAATCCATTTCTACATTCAGAGCTAGCTTCTAACCAGATCGAATGTTTTAGCGATTCGAATAAGAATTCGCATGAGATCAGCCCTCTCTGATGAGGCAAAAGCCGCTCAACCGCTTCAACTGCTTCTCTCTTTTGACCTGAAAGGCTTTCTTCCGCATCAAAAACCCATTTCTTCGCGTATTTGCAGACCGATAAAACGATGTATTCCACGGAAATGCTGCGTGATTTAATTGCTCGGATCATCAAAGGTTCATATAACCTAAGCGGAATTGTGATCAAATCTTCCAATTTCCAATCTGTAACGAACAATCGCCTCCTAGGGTTAGGTCTATAATCATTGGTTTCCTCCTCTCTGTTCTTGATCGGTTCACCAAGGAGTCTTGGATCGTATGAAGCTTGTTCGATAAGAGCATCGAAGAAGAGATCGACAAGTCCAACATCAGTAAGCTTGTCTAGACTCTTGTCCCCTGAACGAAGAGCATTAACTGTCTCATTCCAGCTCGGGAAAACTCGTTGCTCTAAGAACTCAGACGCCTTACCCAACAAGTTATTAGAGCTCTGTTCTTCATTCATCCCTAAGTAAAAAGCGATGCAGAGAACAGAGACGATGTTATCAGAAGAAAACTTGACTTCGAAGCCATAACAAAATCTAGCAACGAGCTCGAAGGTTTCTGGGTCGACTTCTAAATCTCGTAGGATCAAACGCAACTCATCAATCTCGTTTCGCTCGAATAATAAGCTCACTTTCGACGATCTCTTTGCTAACATTTCCTTCAAAAACAAAAGCAGAAAAACTCATAATAATTAGGAAACAAAAAGTCTCTGTTTGTTTTTTCCTGGCTATTAATTTTCATGGAGAATTGAAATCAAACTTACTTTGCGAAGTTGAAATGGAACACCCTTTATGTTGATATGAAGATCGGGTGCAGAAGGTGCTGACATTTTATTTCTTCAAGCAATGAATACAAATTAGGGAGATCATTGGTTAAGAATCGGAATGATGATGATAATCTGAAATACAAGAGATTAATAAACCTTACCGGTTCTCATTGTTGTTCCTATCTGAATCTGACATTTTCTTTGTAGCAGTTTTTCAATTTTTCTCAAGGGATAGTAAGATTCTTGAGTTGGTATGTATCTCAGTCCCCAAGAACCAGAGTACTCAGTTTCATGTGTTCTGCAACAATGAAAACAAAAAAGAGAACCAAGGCCGAAAAATAAAAAATATTCAGAAACAAAATCTTCCATAAATGAAAAAGCCTATCAAGAAAAGTATGGCTCTTCCCGAGATATAGGATTAAGTTAAGATAAAGTGGGATTCTCCGGAGAAAATGTATTAGTTAGTTGATATATATATTACAGGGAAATTAAGCAAATTTGGAACAATTCTATTGTTACCAATTAAAAATCGTTCCTTTTTACGTAAAAGACTCTAATCATATCATTAGCTGAATTTTAATCATCATCATCATCACTTCTATGAATATTTCTAATTCAAGTTTTCTATTTCTGCTGATTTCTTAATTTGTTAGGAGTCAATATATGCATCCATTTATAAATATAATAATAGGCCTGTCTTGTTCCAAATCACACAAATCAGGAATTTTAATAAACTTTATACAAGGAAAGTGTGAGTCTATAAAACTGGTACAAGAAAGCTGAATAAATATCCAAATTCAAAGACTTATTATATAACAGAGTGATGACAAACACAACTACTAAGAACTCATGATACATGTGTTGTTGAATGGTTTTGAATGTGGCCAGAGACATCATCAGCACCTAAAAGACACAAATCCGTTCTATGTTTTATCAAAAAAAACTTGTTTCAGGACCAAAAATATGTGAAGAGACAAAAACAAAAAGAAATCATTTACCTCTCTCAAGAAGCAACTTCGAACCTGCATAAGAGAACAACCGAACAGCATTCCGATAGCTTTGCTCCGCGAGTTCCTCATTCTTCATTTCCAACAACCGTGCTACATACCCAAGTACCTGAAACCGCAATTGAATAGGTTCTTAATTTTCCATGGTTCTATGAAAAAGAAGATCGGTTAAGTAGCCACAAAGCAACAACATACGATATGAATATTAGCCGGATGATTAAGTGTTTCCTTTGGCAGCTTCATAGAGTCACTGGACGCATTAGACTTATCATTTGGAGCAGACTCCTGGGTTGAATTTCCTTCTTCGGGTAGAGAAGGATCTCCTTCTACAAAGTAGAGACAACTTGACTCTGCCTTTGGTAGTGCATCTGGTGAATCGGTTTCCAATAAGATCCTATCAGATGGAACCTACCAAGAACTGAAATCATGATTCCATTCCACCTACAGCTGTAATTTGGTGTACAGGATTATGGAAATCTTACTGCTTTCAACATCTTCTTGGCTTTTTTCTCGCTCATGGACATAAGAAAACCAGAGAAGGAGAAATATGCACCAAGCTTGGCAAATTCAGGAACCATCTCAGCAGAACCCAAATACGAGTGAAGGATCACCCCAGCAGGAAAAGGCCCCGCAGATCTGCGCATAACAATATTACACCACACCACATATGAACACATTATAAAGAGACATTGACATAATTTTTGCAACACTTCAAGAATATAAAGCTAACAGGAAGCAAAAGATGATACTTTAATATCTCGAGTAGATCCCCGAATGCAC
Source organism: Erysimum cheiri (assembly GCA_900406345.1). Lineage (NCBI taxonomy): Eukaryota > Viridiplantae > Streptophyta > Magnoliopsida > Brassicales > Brassicaceae > Erysimum > Erysimum cheiri. The sequence goes on from OVAQ01001885.1 coordinate 6,036, forward strand.
GGACACAATGAACTGACGCGGGTTTATTCAATTCCTTTGCAAGTTCAAGCTGTTGGCGAAACACACTAACCTGAAATCAAAAATGCTGTCTTTAGCATGAAAAAAAATCACTCGAAAAGGAACACAAACCATATATAAGCACAAGGTCTTTTGCTTCTCAATTCTGAAACCTGGTCTGAGAAATCAATCTCTCTTCCTTTAGACCCTTTGTCCAAACCAATCTGTTCAAAAAGAAAAGCAGTTTCAACTGACACATATCATGGAGGGCTTCAATCAAAATCAATGTGATTAAAGGAGACTAAGAGACAGACTTCTCCAACAGCAGCAGTAGGGGTGGTCTCAAACAAACTCTTCAATGTCTCAAACCATTGAGGACTCCTCTCTGCTACATACCTGAACTCAACCACAAACACCCAAAACAATCTTAAAGTTTGAAACTTTACCAGTAATTTTGCAGCCTATATATACAATTCGTACCATGGATGGATCCCAAAGCACGGAACAACAGAAGGGTATTTTGTTCCCATCTCTTTGACCAAATTCCAATCTTTCTAGACCAAATCAAATGAAACCACAGATTCAATTAGAAACCTAAGCCAAACTCATAAATTCGAAAGCTATCAATCTGACAAAATCAAAACCTCGGAGACTCCATTGACGGCGAAGGCAGAGACGCCGGAAGCTACGGCGGAAGAGATTAGCTGAGGAGCTTTGCTGATAATCCTCGGGTCTTGAAGGTGACAGTGCGCGTCGAACAGTTTCATATTCCTTCAAACCGCTTCGTTATGAACTTGTGTGTTTTTCTTCTTATGCATCTTCCAAATACTTTTCTCTGCCGAACAATTTAGTGTAAATTATAAATTATACAATCACCCCATAACTATATATATTTCACAAACAAGCCTACAAAACTTTTTATACGTACCAAATAGACCTTAGTACTTAAACCTAGTATTGTTGCTAATAAGAAGATTGAAATTTTGCATAAAAGATATAAATTTAATAGTAAATTAGTAATGCGGGGTGCTAAATTTAAATAAATTTAATTGGAGTGATCTGATTTAAATCAAAAGACTCTTTAAAGAAAAAATGATTGTGATCAATTTAAAAAATAAATACGATAATTAGTTATCCGATTTTAGAATCGCATGTGATACGGTTAAAAAAGCAACTGAAAATACGATGGAATGGATACATGTAACTATGGTAAAATACCAATACTAACACATCAGCATGCCAGAGAGTAAAGTGAATACCGCCTCCATTTGAGTGTGGTCCAAATGAATTTATTGAAACAAGATGGATCACTCGAGACTATTCAAACATACTTGTAACGGTAACCACTTTGACAAAAACATCAATATCATTAAAGTAGAACGATTCTACTTTTTACACGTTTTGCGTATATTATGGATCCGAGGTTTTAGATTGATTATGGAAGGAGATTCTAAACAATCCTCAATTTGTGGACTTAAGCAATGGTAGAAGAACTTAACAAAATGAAAAATTTATCGTTAATACTAATCATTGACTTAAACTTTATTCCGATGTTTCGGTGATTCAAACAGGAAACGACAACAATCGCCTCGCCGACAAACTGTTTCGAATACGACAAATCTAATTTGATTTTTGTATCTAGAATCTCGAATCTATAAAATGTCGTTGTTCAAACATTCTAAATCTAATAAACATACATTTTTAATATAAAAAAAAAAATCATTTTTGACATAAAATGTATATAATATTTTATAAGAAATCTAAATTGAAAAGTAAATTACTCTAGGAAAACATACCAATTTGTTAAAATAGATTAATTGAAATTATTGTTTAGACTTTAAATTTTAGAATTTATAATTGTACAAAATATACTTAATTAAAAGCCCTAGCCATACGGAGAGCAAAACCGTATTTAAACTTAACCGTACTCAATTGATTATCCGATTCATATTATTTAATTAGGTTTGTTTTGTTTTTGAAAACCAAAAATTCAAAAAACCTTGTAACTTGAACTAAAATCTAGATTCCTAGTAATATGATTATAATAATATTTATAGTGCAATGATGAATAAGAAGTCAAAAAAGGTTCGATTCGAGAATGAAAAAGCAAAGTAACTTAAGTCACTTTCATTAATTAGAGTTGCTTTTCTTGTTACGTAAACACTTGTAACCCCAAAAAACACATCAAAAACTCTGCCCAAAGTAACAAGCGTTACAAAAACAAATTTTAAAAAAAAAAAAAAATCACAAAAAGTATCGTAGTCCTTTATATACAGCTATTCCAGTGCAACGAGAGACAACTATTCTCCACAAGCTCTCTTTAGTAATGTCTCTCTCACGACTGTTACTAACGTTACTTCTTCTTGTTCTCCTTCTTCAGGGGAAACCCACTGGAGCAACACTCCGCTTCCTGAACTGTTTTCATGGTAAGCATGAAAACGCTACCAGCCCGACACCCGCCCCGAGTCATAGAGGGTATCTGGTTCCACCTTCAGGTCCATCAAGAAGACATAACTTGCCTAGGAGAGCTCAACTTTCCTATGAAAACCCGCCGGCACGAGGACCTTCTCAACTCTATTGCCGCAAGAACTAAGACCAATTAAGGTGAAACAGTGCTGTGTGTTATAAAGTATTCATGTAGTGACATCTACACGAATATGCATAATATATATATATATATATATATATCTATGTTCGTAATGAAAATGAAGGCATGAACGTAGTTTGTGTACGCACACTGTTCATACTTTCATTTTCTCCGTGTTCTCTTCGTCAAGACCTTGTAAAATTCCCAATCATTGTGTGAAAAACATGTGATGGGTTGTGTTATCTGTAACAACTATGTAATTCCAAGCTGTGTACTTGTAATAATTGGAATTAAATGAACTTCAAGTTGTTCCAAAGTACTCTACTATTTTACAAAACAACATTATGTTGAGCTAGTCTGATAAGTGACAAAGACAAAATCGTTTCTCCATGTAGCTACGGATGTGGGAAGCTGAGATAATGGATGGTTAATTATTAAGTGATTGCTAATACTGATATAACGGTTATAAACAAATATGTTTGCGAGACATTTTTGTCTACTTGATGGCTAGTAGTATGGTTATCAAATTAAACATAGTATTTCACCATTCACTATACATCAGATACATCTATATATATATAAAATCAACAATCATATTTTATTATTACTATTGCTATTACAAGTCTTAAAAATCTTCAATTCAATAAATATTTCAATTTTTTTTTAAAAAAGAAACATTTATCCATGCATAAATATACTTTTTCACAGCTACAAATATACTTTAATTAGTTCAAATAATTATTTATCGACTATAAAGAATTTCAATATGATAATATTTTGATAAACGACGATATTGCTTTGTTGAAGAGAATCCGCCACTACAAACGCTAATTTTGGTTTTATTCATTTAGAGCGTTTTAAACGTGTAACCGCAACCGCGCCAACACATAACATGTGTTAGGTGGTTGCAAGAGATCCATTCAAGTACTTGACGAACCAAAAAAAAAAAAAAAAAAAAANAAAAAAAAAAAAAAAAAACCAAAAAGTACTGTATATAAATTCTTTGTTTCTTTGCTGAAACAAACAGCATTGTACGCTAATCAAATAATAGATGATATTGAACAACTTTTAGTTTTGAAAAATTGAGGCCTCAAACTTCTGAAGGAGTCTTGGTTGTCATTTGATCAACGGCATGAACAACGTTCTGAAGCTCTTCCCAAATGGCTTTGTAGACCATCCTTTGTCTGTTCACTGCAGATTGTCCCTCAAAAGCCGATGATACCACATTGATGCTACCAAAACAGACATACATATTAAGCAATCACAAATTAAGTAATAGAATTATCTAGCATGAATAGTTAAATAAGATTCAACCCATCTATTCTGTTTTTGCTGATACAAGAATTCAGCTTACATCAAGAGAAGATACTAGACCGGTTCTGGATTAAGTATTAACTTAGAAACCCCAACTTCGGTGAATTTGAAAGTTTTTTTCTGATCAAAATGAAGGAAAAGGGATCTAAAAATATGAACTTATCTTAAATCTAACAAACTTCAATAATCACACTACCCCTAACACACAATTTCAGTTATGTGTAGATAAAATGAGTTAATCAGAGTACTGACCAGACATGACGTCCATCACCAGACATATCTGTTACGGTAACCGACTCTGCATTCAATTGTTCTTTGATCTGTACAGCAAACAAAAACCACATATGTAGAGAGACACGTGTTGAGTAAAGCTTTAAATCATATAAGAGACATAAGATTCCTCTTTAATGAACTTAGCTTAGTAATACAACCTACTCTTGATCACTTTTGAGCTACTGAGAGTACTCGTACTCGTAGTAGTACTAATTTTTCTTTATGATCAAGAGATGGCATATGTTTGTTGTCAATACGAAGTATCCAATCAATTCTTCAAATTACACTAACTTAACCTATTGAATTGACTCTGCAATTAAATTCCACTTTGAAATTAGATTATGAGAAAACATAAAAATGTAACCTTTTGCTCCATGGATTGCATAAGGGTTAGATCAATAGACCCAGCATCGTTGATTTGAGAGGATCTGGTACTGAAATTACGGCTGCGAATGTCCACGACACGAAACCCAGAAACCCTAGAAACTCCATTGATGTAAATCGAAGACGGCGCAGTCTCTTTACGAGACAAAACGGCGCTTACGCATCTCGAGTTAAAGCTTCTCACGAGAGATGCTGAAAACGAAGCCAAGTGTCTCTTTGGAGATTGGAAAAGGAGATGAAGGCCTGCTCTTGTGGAGGAGAGAAGAACGTACGGACGAGTTGTCGCCATTAAGGTGTTCGCCATTGCTCAGACTTGAGAGGGCAAAAGATGGTTTTGTGGCAAAATTACCTTCTTCAGAAAATGGGCTACGACACAACACAATAGAGTTATGGGCTTTAGTGGTTTCAAGTCATTTAAACATCCGTTTTTTAATTGTACCAACTGTTGGCCTGGACCTCGCCAAGGCTCAATCCCACCATCTCTCGGACCAGCTCAATCAAGGGCCTAAACATAAGAAACAGGTCGAGGCGGAATTATGGATGGAAGACGAGGGTAAATCGGTCATTTCAGTTCGTCTAAAGTCTTTTAGTATAAATAGACACTGTACCCGCAAAATTAGGGGACACATTTTTTAATACCCGACTAATCACTGCATAAATTAATAAAGAATTCCTTAATTCAGTTTTCAGTTCGTCTATTTGCAGCTCGTCGAACCTCATACTCGACGAGCTCACTTCTCTTTTGTCTCGGTTCGATCGAAGATTTTCAGTTCGTCCAATTTGAAAGAACCTTCCGAGTATAAATATTAATTGCCGATCTCAGCATCAACACCAACCAAACAAAAATTACAAATAGTTATGTCAGTTTGGCAATCAGATTGATTATCTTTTTTTTGGGCAAATCAGATTGATTATCTAAAGCGGTAGAAATTTGTTAGATATAGTATGATGAAGACGGTTGATATACATGTACTAAAGACAAAAGAGCACAAAAGACAAATTAATAAAACGGGTAAAACAGAAAAAGCAAACATATATAGTAGTATTTCACATTCAAATCTTGGTTATATAGACTGACTGACTGATCATCATCAGCTACAACACTGCTGATGCAAATTTATTGAAAGCCACAAATTTTAAATACACACACACACACATAATTGTGAACACAACGAGGCCAGACCATTTGAAATGATTCAATCTTTGATAGTTGGTTTGGTGCGTTGGCAAACCGGTTAACAAGGTACAGGTTTGTAGCAGTGGCAGTGCAACTCTTCATCTTCTACTTCACATTTGCCAACATATGTTGTGTTTTTGAAGATTACCTTGCAACTAGCGTCACAGACTCCATCGCCGCTACCTGGAAGACACACACCCTCGGCTCCTTCGCCCACAAATGCAAGACATTGCTGGCCATTCACCTTTGGTAATCCTGTTTACATTGTTTTTCAGTTGTTAGTCGTCGTTTATCGAAAATGATGTTATCAATTACTTGATGAATGCAAAATAAAATAAAAGATTATATGTAAATGTGATGTACCACTTGAAACAAACAAGAGGAACATCATGAGAGCAGAGAAGTAGAGAGTGTTGATGAGTATCTTTGCCATTTTCCTTTGCTTTTTCTTTTTTCTTGTTATTCTTCAATCTGAATTTGTTGCAAATTATGAGAAAGCATGGGATCAATTTATAGGGCAAACTAGTTGACTTTTTTTTTTATATATATGTCATGTTGTTTAGAGATGAGAAGTTTATTACTTTTGTATAATATGTTATGTATGATTAATTCTATGTGAAAACACAATGTCGCCATTTTTTGGATCCTTCGGTTTATTTATTTAATTTTTAAAATTTCTTGACCCAGTCTTTATATTCCATGATAAATCAACAAAACATATATCATCCCTTTCCACATTTAAACATTTATAACAAAACAGCATCTAAATCAATGTACATGAACTCATAATTTTTTTTTAAGAAGATAGTGAAATTATATGTGTCAGAATTAAACTTCCCATTGCCATCCAGTATTTGACAAATTTCTCTATGTTGCATTCATGTTATTCCGAATATATCATAACAAAATTGGAATGTCATATTTGTATTTCATATACGGATATTGAAATGCGAAATCGTTTGACGCCGTAATTAAAGAGAACGAAAACTATTTGATATTTCAAAATTATAAAATTATCGGGCAAGTAAAATGTCAACAAGCAACTGAAACAGATGATCACATATTATCACGTTCATAATGTTTCCACATTTTGATTTATATAATGGCCAATAAGAAAATAGATATGAATATGATCCTTTCTGTAAACTTTGTCAAGAACTTGTCCAAAAGTAGATTTTTTCCACATGTAATCCCCTTTTCTGTTCTCATATATTTGTTACCTTGCAAATTTTTTTTTTTTTTTTTTTTTTTTTACCTTGCATAAAAAACATTTACATGTGAGGATATACATATTATTCTATAGTAGGTTTTAATTTTTAAGAGAAAAATAATCAAAATTAAATAGCACATTTTATGAATATAGCCTTTATATATGCATGATTTTGTAAATTTTCGGCAAGATCACAACATAAATATGTGAACAGATGACTACATTAATATAAATTTAGAACTTTTCAATCCTATTATAACATCAAGGAATATCAAAACTTAATGAAAATGAGCAATCGACCAAGAAAAGAAGATTAAAGTTTTGTCTTCTCTTATAGCCCAAGATCTCGATTTTCAATTTCCTTTTCCATTAATCATTTTTTTTTATTTTGGTCTAAAAAACTCTTAAGCATAATTGTTTTACAAGTTAACTTATACAATGATATGATCTCCACTTACTATATGATCATTTAATGGCGAAAAGAAACCAGAGAAAAAAAATACTTTACCATGTACATATCTTACATGCACATAATAAATAAAAATTGTTAAGATTTTCATTTTCTGAGTTCTTAATGAATAATGATGTCACTAAACATTTTTTGCTGTTAGAAATGATATAATTATACCAAATAATGTGAGCCGTTGGATCAAATCTTTAACTTGAGCGTGATTAATCGACGATGGAGGTATCGAAATGTCATCAAATGAACAGCACCGCCCTTAAAATTCGTTTCTCTCCTCTTTGCGACAATTCTCTCTTCCTCTTCCAATTCTACGTTTCTTCCACAGTTGAGAGGAAGAGCTAGAGAGACTCGAGAGAGAAAATGGCCAACGACACTCACACCGATGACTTAGACGAGCTTCTCGATAGTAATAATCTCTACAACGATTTTTAATTTGATTTGATGATATCCTACTACTACCATGTTCACCAATTCTATGTGTATATACGGTCGATTGGTGAAACGTTTTTGTCTATCTGAAATTATCTTTGTGGGTTCGAATTCTAGAATTTGATGTGTGACTTTCTCAGGCGCCTTGGATGATTTCAAGGATCTCAATCTTACTCAAAGGTTACTCCTTTTCCTTACAATCTCTCTCTCTATCTCTCTCGAATTGTATCTATTGCCATGTGGTTAGCTTACTTAGCTCTAAATTTGAGAATCATATTAAGATTGTGGAAATCTATTGTGAATCTTGAGTTTAGAGTTCTGCACCTAACATGAATCATCTATACTAAGTTAGAGATTATGGGGTTCTTGGTGGGACTTGGGATCTTGATTAGCTATGGAGTTGTGTTGTTTGTAGAAATGGAGGGGTTAAGAAAGAAGACGATGATAGAAAAGAGACCGACTTGTTGCCGAGTGGGGTTCAAGGTCTTGGAATGGGTTTACCTGATATGAGGAGCAAGAAGAAAGGAAAGCAGAAGATTGCTAAAGAGGACCATGTTGCTGAGGCTCTTGATAAACTCAGGGAACAAACCAGAGAGACTGTGAAGGGACTTGAGTCCTTGTCATCGAAGCAGCAGCCCACAGGTTCTGATGATGCTATGGTCGAAGATTGGATCAAGCAATTCGAGGATCTTGCTGGGTCTAACGTAAGAATTCACAAACCAAGTTGTTACTTCTTTCACTCTCTATCTTGCTATACCTATCTAGTTTAATGCTCTCTTGTAACGTCTAGTGCTCTGATCAGATTTTAGGTGATATTCTCTCAGAGATAAGCTTGATCTCTACTAATGCAGTCTGCAGTGAATTTGGTTTTCTCAGTGCAAATCGGCTATCTTAGTCTTGTCTGTTTCAAGGCTTATTTGGTTCGGTTTTCTGCTTGCCATTACTGGTGGCAGTTTGATTTGCTCATTATTATTATTCATGAAATGGTTATTGTTTGGCATAATTGTCTCCATCTTATCTGAAGTTTGGTAGTATCCATCTTGTTCTTAAAACTGATGCATTCTTTGCAGCCAAGATACCTTTTGATCGGTTGGGATGTTTCTAATATTCATCTCAAATGATTGAGCTTAGTTGAGATGTAATGTTTCTAATTGCTAAAGTTTCATCTAGTTAAGGTTGTTGCAGAGTAGCGCTTTAAAGGCTGTATTCATAGGAGATATTGTGATAATATTGTTTAAAAAAAGCACTTGAAAGAAGTCTTGATCAAGAGAAGTTTTATTTTTCTTAATGATTTTTAATTTTAATATCCATGTTCGGGTTTAGGACTTGGAGTCGATAGTGGACACGATGATGCAG
>OVAQ01001886.1:0-15228 GCA_900406345.1 Erysimum cheiri
TCGAATTCCTCGTTCTGATAACCTAAAGGCCGACTGTTTGGTCCGCTCTTCTAGAATTATTTTCTCATATACTTCTTTTGTAAACAACTTTCCTCCTAGTTGGACAACCAATCGAGGAGTGACTTTTTAATTAATGTTTGGTTGAAAAAAAAAAAANAAAAAAAAAAAAATTTAAATGAGTATAATTGTTCTTTTTTTTTTCTGGCCAAGCCTACCATTTTTCATTAATTAAGAACATTCTTATAAAAACATTTGAGAAAACATATATTCGTGAGAAGATATCACACGTATATTCATAAAAAAAGGCATAAGATATTTGAGAATTGATGGTTTGAAATATCCACCGACCTGAACACAAAGAAAACTTTTCCATACTTGAAGGGGGCCCTGAATCCTGACTAATATAAAATGTAATGAATGAGAATTGGGGATCCATATTCTTTATTTAGTTAGGTTCTCTAAGAAAAACATTACTAATATTAAACTTCAAAGTATATCGCTTGAAATTTACGCAATAGTAATCCCTACTCAATTTAACAATGAATACCGTTATTAAACTTAAATTGAAGATCATGGATGATTTAACATTTCCCCTCAAAATGAAGATGTACTTACTTCATGTACTCTAAATTCTAAAACTATTGTTTAGTCCTTAATTAGTGTACGTTAGAACTTGTTCTGACTATATTATCTTTATATAGATGTTACGCACCGTCGGTTTAAATTTTACTTATTTTTTAAATTTATTGAAGAAAATTCCATTACTATAATTTTATTTTTCTTAACCATATAAATGATGATTCACGTACAACACAATAATTAGGTGAACGATCCAATCTATGGTATATGGATCTATGACGGACTATTCAGTTAACAATCTTACAAACCATCTTCAAAAGATCACACATTCTACAATTTAATTTAATTCCAAAATAAATAAAAGTTTGTTTTTGTTAAAGCAAAATTAATAAAGTTTTTTTTTTTTGTTAAACAAAATTAATAAAGTTGTGATATTAATGTAGAAATACTAATATTTTTGAGTAAATCATGGTCTTATTGTTCTAAACCATTTGATATATATATAACTATATAACTGTAACTCTTTTTAGCTTAGTTAGACATTTTTTTGGTCAAACGCTCAGCTAATCTAAAATTTGCATTTCTACGTTAAAGAAAATCGAGTCAGGAAACACGAGAACCGACTTTTTAAATAATGTCCCTTATTCTCTTAATCATTGTTCTGTAAAATTATTGTAAGAATAGTGAACTTGTTGACTAAAGAACCGACTTGTGTGGTAGAAAAGATACAAAGGAAATAAAATGTCAAAATAACTAAATCTCTAATAATGTTTTAGGGAGTATTATATTTAGAATTCCATGGGTAATGTCGGCTGGTTATAAGAAGATGTTGTAAGACACATTTACACACAAAAAAAGAAGAACGTAAGACGCATTATACACGCATGAAGCACGCACATATCTAAAACACTGGTTGGTATATCGGCAATTTCTGCACATATGCACAATATGTATAATAATGATTAATATTGTATACTACTATAAGACTGTTGAAATCAATTGCCGACATCTGGGTAGAAAGTGTTCCTGACTTCCTGTGTTCCTAAATAAAACAATATATATTATTGTCATATATTAGAAAATTTTAAATTTTTATTAATTTGTGAAATTGATTTTTTTTCAACACATAATACGTGCAATCAGTTTAATCCAGACTATTTGACCTTCAGTCGTAAAAAAAATTATTTATCCATAATAAATTGCTAAAAGTAGTTATTAAAAAATATATGTCCTATAAAAATAAGAACTGTAACATAGATAAAAAAAGGATCAGGTACTTGTTATTCGTATTTATGAAAAACATAGATGATCTAGACTTTGTCGGAATAAAGTCAAATCCTTCTAACATATCTACAAAACTATCACGAAGCACTAGTTTATTATATACTCTCTCAGTATAATGTTAAGTGATGTTTTAGGGAATATTTTTTTTAGTTTTATCAAAAAGGAAAAAGTCAAATGCTATTGTTATCCAAAACAAAAAAAAAAGTCAAATGCTACTAAACAAATCAAATTCAGATACTCTTTCTTGAAAACAAATAAAATACATAAGCATCTGAGTCCTGATAGTCAAACAGAGTCAGAGGGGAGGAGGGATCCTTTATCTTTGCATATACTTATAATTCTATGCACATTCGATATTACAAATTTCTCTTTTTGTTTTTGTTTCTTACGTTACATAGTTATATACTGTATTCAATTAATGTTCAACACGCACGTTTTTGTAATGTTTAACTTGTTATATAGTTCTCAAATTCCTTATTTCCTGATATCAATGAAAGTAAGTAAACTTTGAAGCCTAATTAGAAAATAACAGGTCCAATGAATGTGGTCGAATTTTTTTGTTCATCTATATAGTTGAATGTCTAAGTCGTGTTTCTTTCGTATCAACTAAGTGCTTACGGAAAGAAGTCTTGCAAATGCACGAAAAAATTTAATAAATTATCTCTTTTTTTAGTAAGAAAAACAAAGAATATTCATGCTATAAGTGATTTATGACAATAAATCATTCCATCTTACAACTCAAAAGGTTTGGCTAAAAACCACTATCATTGACTTATATCCTAAAATTCCAAATCGAGTATCTTGGGATTTTATGTGTGCCTTCACGCAAATAAATTAAGCTTTATATATACTTCGAGAGGTAATCTGCATTTTAAACATTATCCTACTCGATATACTTGTTAAAATGACTTTGTAGTTTTCCAAACAAAATAAAATTCAAATTGATAAACATCATTGTCGAAAAAAAAATTTAGTTGCTTAAAATGGATTATGAAACAATATATAGTAATTAACTAAAGATTTTCACAGATGAAAGAATTCCCAATTGCTGACCAAAAAAAAAAGAAAAGAAAGAACTCCCAATCAAATAAACCATAAGCTGGAAATAACTATATCTTGTAAAACTTTTCAAAATCAAATGGTTTCATCAAGAATATAGTATTGAAAGCTAACTGCAGCTTTGCCCACGTATTCACTTCAAATTAAAATTCGTAGGCAGGATTGTTTTAGCTTCAATCAAATGAAACAAAAGTCGTAATCATAAATTTGTAAGCAATTAACCAAGGTTTTTCACGTTCTCAATTTCTAGCAACTCTAGAAACAATGAGAATCATCTCACAACTAACAACTATATATTCGTTTGGCGTCAAGAGCTAAGAAAGGGGTACTTTGGCTAAATCCATTAACCACGATTTGTTTTCACTGATGACATTCAGACAAGAACGCATTAATTACTATATGTTTGGGTCTAGAGTGATTCTATTGAAAAGCCCTATTTTAACACCGCATGCTTCATCAAAGCCTACTAACGTAAATATGTGTAAGGTTCAGTCCCAAAAGATTTAGGCCCAACATTATATTTATGGTTTCGACCCAATATAAGTCTTTTTTTTTTTAATATATATTATTATATTTGATTGCCGGCATACATTTCTTTGGTATTTAATATTTATACAAATTTTTGTATTAGTATCGTTTGTGTGTTATAGTTCATCTGCAGATTGTCTAGCCAAAGAGTCAATTTCCAGGAAATGTATCTTTTCACTTTCATTATTATGTTCCACGTTCCATTTACACATTATGATTTCCAGGCTACGGCAACATCGTAATGAAGGAGTTTGCTGTTAAAAAAAACAAAATTATATAGTAGTTTTTTTGACATATTTTCAAACTAATTATAATTGGTAGGAACATTAAAAAACTAACTGTTGAAAACTAAAACTAGCGGAATAGTTGATTAATTAGTAGAATAAACTAGCAATTTGACAAGTCATTTTTTAAAACAGAATTTGTGATAAGATATCACAAGCAGAAATACAACCAGCGAAAAAACATCTTCTATATTTCTAAGGAAAACGTTTATTCAAATGAGTGACATGAACATACGTACTGATTTTTATATTTATTCGTCAGGCTTAATTATTGTCGATTTCTAGTTTCTACTATTCATTATAAATGGAAATCGACGGAAAATATTATCTTTTTAACATTTACTTTTTTTTTTTTTTTGGCTAACGTCGGCAAAAATGTCTTTCTTTTAATTTTTGGCGGAAAGAAAAGTAATTCCTTTTTGGAGATTTCTTTTTGTGATTCTTGATACGAATCGTCGCATATAATATGTGCATATATATAAAAACGTGAATCCACACACAGACAATCAGCCTTTTACATGTCAAGCCATGTGCCCAAAAAAGCGATTGAACTCCTAAACAATACTAGAGTATCCTTTGGATGACAATAAAGAGAAAGATGGTTCTAAGAAGTGACTAAAGAAGTATATATACACAACGCAATATACGAATGCCAACATGCATTTACACAATCGCGTACATATTATGAAATTACAGTGCATATAAGAGTTATGTACTATAAAATAAAGCTGTACAGTTTAAAATCTTTTTAAAGGAAAAAAAATAACGATGTATGACTAGACAACGTGTTGGATTTATCAATTTAGATTTGTCTTTTTTTTTTTTTTTGTCATTATGATAATAAATGCGCAATAGGTTATTTGCAACACAACGTTATATACTGGTTCAACATTGTGATTTTTTTTGTCCATTGGTTTCGATTTAAAAATACAATGTTTTGGATCAAATTTTTGTTGGCCTTACAAAATAATGTAAACAAGAAACGAAGAGAACTCCGGAAACACATTTGCTCAATGCTAGTAATTGAAGTATATATAGCTTTTTTGGATGAGTCAAGTAGATGCAGCACCATTTGGGATAGGAAAGATTGTGATTTTGAATCGAATGCATATAAAACCTAGTTGTATTAACAATATTGTATATTTGTTTTTTCTTTAATTTAGTGCCGAAAGAACATTGCTACTAAATTCATCTTTTAAAGTACTTTTTAATATATGGAGACACTTATAACCAGATCGATTAAATATAATTTTCGGATACATAACTAAAATTCTATAATTGTTAATGCCTAAAAGCTTATGATCATCAGACAATACAACTAGTTGACAAAAAAGAAGAAGAAAACAATACAACCAAACCAACGATAAGCTGTTTCAAATATAAAATTTAAAATTTCAATATAAATTTCAAATATCTTACGTGTCTTATCCTTTAATGTCGCACCCAAATTTACATACTTTTATAAAATATTTAGAAATCCTCATTTTCTTGTCGTTAACCAGAAAAGGTGGAGGAAAAAGAGAAACATACACATAGATTTAAGGCCCTTTTTACGTATATGCGCATAAATGAAAAACACTTTGATTAGTATAAGAAAAATTTAAATTTAATTAGCATAAAGAAAAGAAAGCACACGTAAAAGCTTTTTTAGCCATGCATGCACGATGTTTACTGGTTATCGAGAAAGCAGTATCGTTGATGGATAAGACCTTAACTTTCTCTCTTGCCTCTGAAGGTTTTTTCTTTTTCTTATTCAGAAATCTTGCCTCTGAAGCCTTATCCATTATCCAACAAAAATTCAATTTTGTAGGCAGCTTTATGAAAAAGATTCGAGTAATGCTTACACCATTTTGACTCGATTATATGTATTTTATATATTCACTATTGACTAGAAATGGCCCACAATATCTGTTTTTAATATGACGTCAAATATATCTTTTGTTTACTAATGTATGAAACCAAATGAAGTATAATACGTGAATATCTTGGTATACAGTTCAATTCAGATATAAAAATGAAAGGGTATGACGTAAAAAATTAATGTATAGACACGTTATAGGCTCATTATTTAACTATATTTTCACTATTTAATTTGTTTTATTATCTTTTATGACGATGACATTTGAAGTTTTGGTCCGATGAATTACATATATACTATAACTAAAAATATATAAACATGTCGGTCAGGCAAGTTTTATTGCTGATGGTTTGGGCTGATACGTTTGTTAAACAGTTTCATTAACGTGTTTTGGAAAAGAAAAAAAAACAGTTAATTGTCGTGAATGATTCATGCGAAAGAATTTAACGGTGCCTTATTATCATCTCCCAAACCAAGCGCACATGGTCCAACTTGGAGATATGTATACGGTTAACTATCACTATCAAATCCCGACAGTTGGGTGTGATGCATCATATATTTGTAATACCAGACCAAGAGATATGGCAGTATATCCAAAACCGAATGATCAAGTAAACCCTACTCCCTCTGTTTTTGAAAAATTATCGTTTTAACTATATTTGGACAAATTAAGAAAAAATATACAATGACTATATTAACCTAATAAAAATGACAAGTAATTATTTACAAATAATTTGTGTTTAATTAAATGAGGGTAATTTGGGTGTTTATTGGCATAAGTTACATTATTATCTTAAAACGACAACTAATTTAAAACAAAAAAAATGTTTTAAAACGACAACTATTTGAAAACGGAAGGAGTATAAATTACTCTTTTGCTTTTTATAACGCATTAAAAGGATTCAAATTAAAACCTTTCTTTGCAGAAACGTTTGCTAAGCTTTGTTCAAGAACATCCATATCGCTGTTTTGCTAGTTAAAGCTCGTTCTTTATCAAAAAAAAATAAAGCTCGCATGTCATCTTTCTTTTTCTGGTACATTTTAAATCCTCACTATATAGCAAATAAAGACGCCTATTATATCAATCCGACGTAGAACAATATCAGTCTCTCTTCTTTTTTTTTTTTTGGGGTATGTTTCCAACGTGTTGGACAATCACGTGATCTATTTCCTGATCTTGAACGTTGAAATATCCACAGAAAAACACCGCATCAGTGTTCTGGGAAGTCTTGACTATTTGTTAACTAGACCCAAATGTCGATTCACCAAAAAAAGCATGTAAACTTCAACAATTATGCAACCGAACTATAGTAAATAATTAACAAAGTAGATCATCATGATCAATATAATAAACCAAAATTGTTAACATTTAACATGTTAAATAAATAAATAAAAACTTGTGTCATATACTCGACACAAAATTATATTATCATTCACTTTTACACATAGACATAAATAACCACAATCTGTTCGGCCGTGTATGGTATACTTACGTCATGTATCAAATCAATCTATGGAACTGCCATAAGTCGACGCGTAGTCCATCCTCAACCACGAATTCAAACTTTTTAAACGACGAACCTAAAGTTTTCGGCCAACTATAAACAGCCAAATTAATCAAACTTTATAAAACGACGAACTTAAAGTTTTCGGCCAACTATAAACAGGCCAATCTGGATAATTGACTGATTTTGACTCATTTTCACATATTTAATCCCAATGTCGAACGATTACAGATTTATTTAATTACAACAAGTTCAACTGCTTGAGATATAGATTTCTTATAAGTTGTATAATTGTGTTCAAACAAAACGGCTCTTGGTGTCGCGAAAAAGATGGATGATATAATATTATAGAATAGAAAAGAAGACGCTACGGTATTTTGGATCAGATCAATACCACCAAAAGTTCCATATAAATTAATGTTATTTTTCTGGCTAGCCAACCTTTCGTGAAAACGAATTGACTATCGTCTACGTGATCAAATTTACCCCTTTATTTTTGACCATTTTAAAAATATAGTAAGTAGAAATTAATTGGTTAAAAAATCAATTTACCAACCAGACGCACGCACTTGCTATTTTTTGGTTTTATTATATCATCAGGTGATTAAAAAATAACAAATGGTTGAAATTGACCGACGGCTCCAAGTGTGTGACACTTCTCCGCCAACTTGTCTTATTCCCCTCGAAAGCAGGTTAGCAACATAATCCTAATTGACCATTTTATTTTACTTTTATTAACGTAATGCTTTTAGTTATTTGTCAATTTATACACATGCACTGTTGCACACAGTTGTCCCGTTTAATTTTACAAGTGCCTCAACGTTAAGGACTTAGACCATCTTTAGTGGGATATACCCACAGGTCTTAAAACATTAAAAAAATAGAAAAATAATCAAACAGTAGTGTGAGATGCAATACTTGATTCTTCCATAAGAAGTGTCTTGCATCGGATGTTAGCGCAAATAGGAACAAAATTGAGTTTCTCTTTCTCTCTCCACAATAAATCTTCTTTATTTTAATATTATAACTAATTTAAGGTCAAATATATATTGGCTTTTGTCTCCTGACAAAAAAGTTGAAATGATATTGGCTTTTGTCTAGAGGAAGTTTCTCGTTCTCTATCAACTTTTTTTTTTTTTTTATGGGCAAATTCTCGTTCTCTATCAACTTAATTTGAATACAATATAATGATATATCAGTCTTGAGAATATATATATATTTTTCTTCAGTCTTGAGAAATTGCCATATATATCATTATAATATTTATTATCAGCTCAGCAGGTGGATATAAAAACTATGACAAAAAGAAAAGAATTTACAACAAGTTGAAAACCCAAAATGTCAAGATACTAAAAGAATTAATAGAGAAGTTTGCTGATCCAACAAATCCTTCAACATGGATGGCGAAATTGTGTTTCTACATTGAAGACATGCATGTCTCGTTCAGAAAATTAATACGAACTTATTTTAATCCTAATTAAAGAAATTTATACATCATATATCACAAATATTTATTATGGGACAGATAAAATATTTTGGGGTTGTCAAAGAACAAAATGAGATTTTTGTATTTGGTTCTCATAAAGAAAATCTCACCATTTACCAAAAAAAAGAAAGGTTTCTATCTTTTATTTTTCCAGTTAAATCTTTATATTTTTCTTGACGAATTATGGTTTGTGTCTTCCAGGAATAATTTTTTGGATATCTCGTTCTTCACGTGCTTTGAGTACTAGTAGTTAGTCTAGTATGAATTTTCGTCCGGAATCTCTCGTATTCAAAAAAAATGTATATTATATTTCTCAGGAGATTTGAATTTATAAACTTTAAAGTTGAAACGGAGGAGGCTTCCTTAAGTTGTAGTACTATTGAATCCTTTGACACGTCAAGTCAAATCGGATCTCCAATTAGCTTTTGTCTAAAGAAATATATGGTATTTTTGTCATTATAATTAGGCTAGGATACACTTGCGGTCAAGATTCATGCGAAAATGTAATCATTATTCTTTGAATCGTTTGAAGTTATTTATAAGGGCATCCGCAATGGTGCAACTCCTAGGGGTGTTCTCCCATATAAAATTATTAAACTTTGAGGAATATGAGGAAAGAGAGTGTTTTTTGAGTAAAAATATGAGTGTTTTTGAATATAAAATTAATAAAGTTTGAGTAAAAAGAGGAGATTGTTGTTATGATTGGAGAGAGGTGTTCTAATTTTGAAACTTTTTGGAGAGAGTTTTTTGAAGATAGTGGGTGTGTTTAAATATAAAATTAATAAAAGTTGAGTAAAAGAATGAAAGAGAATGTATAAAGTTGAGTAAAAGGAAGAGAGAGTGTGTATTTTAATAATTTTATATTCTTGAACACCTTAAGTGTTCTTGGGTTATTTATGCTCTTAAACTAATCACCATTAACATGTGACTAGAAAAATTTATGATTCTCAAGTCAGATATATTAGATAATAACAATAATACTCAAAATAATAAGAAAATTTAACACTATTTAATTTCTGTGTGACTAATAACCCATTATAATTAATATTTTATAAGACATCTATCAACTTAAAATTTTCGAATTTACTTTAATTGGGATTTAGTAAGACTGAAAAATAATCTATAACTGGCTGAAATAAGAATGTTGCAATAGCAGTATTGTGTTAATATATATTTTTCTCCCGGATTATCGTAGAATAAACTTTTGGTGTGTTTCAGCCCAAAAAAAAAAAAAAACTTTTGGTGTGTAGCAAACGCTTGTTTTAATTCACGACTCACCTACTTAATTGAAACGGCTTATCAAATATTATCCGGTACTTTATGAAAATTCTGCAATTTTCTATACGTCCACTTAATTATGTGTATCCCATTCTTATTCTCCTTTTTCTTTTCTTTTTTAGTTTAATAACACTGCTCACTTTATTTACCAACCCAATCGCTAGCACAACTTGTATAATACATGTAATAATACAAAATACAAAACACAAACAAACGTAATTCCATACATGTGCATAAATATTAATTTAAACCAAAATTACATACATATAAATATTTTAAAACCTAATATATTTCTTTAATAAGAAATCCTTCGTTGTGGTTCATAGAAAGCCGTCAATGGATAAAAAAGGCATAAATGAGAAAAGCAATATAGGGAAGGCAAAGCTAAACAAATTAAATACATAAAAAAACAAAAACTTCAACACTAAACTATTTCCAAACAAAAAAAAAACATGGAGAAAAAAAAAACAAACAAGCGAAGAAAAGTATTTCTTCAACTTGGCTTGGCTTATTGAGAATGTCTATATATATTCCATTAAACCCTCTCTTAAAACCTAAAACCTTCACAATCTTTCTCCCTCTCTCTCTCTCTCTCTCTCTCTCTCTCTCTCTCTCTCTCTCTCTCTCTCTCTCTCTCTCTCTCTCTCTCTCTCTCTCTCTCTCTCTCTCTCTCTCTCTCTCTCTCTCTCTCTCTCTCTCTCTCTCTCTCTCTCTCTCTCTCTCTCTCTCTCTCTCTCTCTCTCTCTCTCTCTCTCTCTCTCTCTCTCTCTCTCTCTCTCTCTCTCTCTCTCTCTCTCTCTCTCTCTCTCTCTCTCTCTCTCTCTCTCTCTCTCTCTCTCTCTCTCTCTCTCTCTCTCTCTCTCTCTCTCTCTCTCTTTCTGTCTCTTCCTCAACATGACATCAAGAACATTCACAAGACTTTCCAGTCTCATTCATGTTTTGCTCCTGCTCTCTCTCGTTTTCTCAGGTGATTTAACAATTTTAAGTTAAATCGAATCTTTAAGTTATGCAGTATGTCGCCGCGTTAAAACTATGGATTTTTCAATGTTTTTTTAATATTAAAGATTTTGGCATATTTTTCTAAATATTCGGATTCTTTGATTGAAAATAAATGCAGGGAATATACTACAAAGAGTAACGTCTCTTGGCATCAATTACGGACAAGTTGGGAACAATTTGCCTTCACCGGATAAAGTAATTAACCTCTTGAGATCTCTAAGGATCACCAAAACAAGAATCTACGACACTAATCCTCAAATCCTTACTTCCTTTGCAAATTCAAACATCGAGATCATCGTCACCATCGAAAATCAAGTTTTACCGATGTTGCAAGATCCTCAACAAGCTCTGCAATGGGTGAATTCTCACATCAAACCTTATGTTCCGGCCACTAGGATCACCGGAATCATGGTCGGAAACGAACTTTTCACCGACGGAGACTCTAGTTTAATAGGGTAAGTAATAATCATTGAATATGAGTCTAATTTGTTACATTCTCAATTAGATCTTTACTTTAACTGATTTCACATTTCATAGCTAGAATAGCGCTAGCTTGGTCAAATATAACGAACTCATTTTGATATAAAATATCATATTTATTAAAACTCCACTTTGATTTCATACTATAGAGAAACAATAACTTTTTAACTCATTTTGTCCAATAATGCTAATTTTGAATTTTTATTTTATTTTTATTCGGTAATAGATACATGATGCCGGCGATAATCAACATCCACAAAGCCTTGGTCCAATTAGGTTTAGACAGATACATTCAAGTCTCGTCTCCGAGCTCTCTTGCCGTCCTCGCCGAATCTTATCCTCCATCTGCCGGAAGTTTCAAGCCGGAGGTTTCCTCCGTGATGCAACAACTTCTAGCTTTCTTGGAAGCCACGAAATCTCCTTTTTGGATCAATGCTTACCCTTACTTTGCCTACAAAGACAACCCAAAAGAAATCCCAATCGATTACGTTCTATTCAATCGTAACATCGGCATGACCGATCCCAACACGAGACTACATTACGACAACATGATGTATGCTCAAGTCGATGCAGTTGCTTTCGCCGCTGCGAAATTAGGGTACCGTAACATAGAAGTTAGGGTTGCGGAAACAGGGTGGCCTTCAAAAGGTGATGCCGGAGAGATTGGAGCGTCTCCTATGAATGCTGCCACGTATAACCGGAACCTTATGATGAGGCAATTCGCGGGAGAAGGAACTCCGGCGAGACGGAATGCGAGGCTCGACGTTTATATATTTGCTTTGTTCAATGAGGACATGAAACCAGGTCCTACTTCGGAGAAAAATTACGGCATATTCCAACCCGATGGATCATTAGCTTACAATTTGGGATTCTCTACAATGTCGACAACGACGGCGAATTCAGAATCTGTCACTTATTCATCCTCTGCCACTAAGGTACAATTGATATTCTGGGGTTTATTTGTCAAAATTTGGAATTATCGGGGTCACAAAGAGAATAAATGTTTGTGAAAGGATTAAAAGTGTAATAATGAATTAATTCTCTGTTTTCTTCTTTCAGGCAAAGAGGAGCTTGGAGTATTGGACAATTTTGGTATTGGCGATGATTCAAGTTGTTATGTTGAGACTATTTTAGAGGGAAAATTATCGAGAATATAATAACGGGATTGGTTAGGATATATATGTAAACAATTTAATTATTTATGCTCGATAAAGATAATCTCATATTCAATTCAATATTCCAATCATGTCGGTCAATAGTTAAAATATAAATTTATTCTTGTCGGTAACAAGTAAATTGACATATGGATATCAATAATTTAATAATTAATAAATAAACAAAGTTTATTTCTCAAGAAAAAACTTATATTGGCGTCTTGTGCCTTGCATGAAAAGCTTCGGAGTAACTTTGACCCTTAGGCATAGAATCAACCATATATTGTTTCTCTGATTTGAGAAATATGACATAGCTTAATTCATTTATATATACATATTATTGGATATATCATAATCTTTAGTTAAACTTATAATATATATATTAGAATGCAAATCTATGCATTGGAGTGGACGGTACGAAGAATTGGAACTGAAGCTAAGAAAAGAAAGCCATGAAACAAGAGCTTATGCTCACGATGCAAATCCACATGCTTATTTCCAGTTCTCTCGGCTAAATATACTCCCTTGTTCCTGCCACAAAACGATGCGTTTTGACCTTGAAAAAAGAGACAAATATGCTCCTTTTTTCATCGTCTCTATATTATTTGAACGGCCTTTAAAATTTAACTTGCAGAATATAATAATTTAGCCGCACGTACGGATACAATTTTTGCTTGTGAAGAAACTATTTACAGCTGGTTAATGGCCTTGGCCTACTATATCATATATATTCTACTATATATTCTACAAAATCTTTCAATTAAACAATCAAACATGAATGCGCTAGAAATCTAGGCTATATGAAAATTATTTTCATACATTGGACCGTCAAAAAATGCACCGATCATTCCGAATATCTATATATAAAAAATAGTTCTTTTAAAGAAACGAAAATTACAAAAGTACCACGGGAAGAACAAAATCGTTTCACGTACCGGTAACGATCGCGAAGTGTGCTCGGTTTATAAAGATCTCTAGGGTTGTGTAGAAAGATCGCAAAAGAGAGTGGTAGCAGAATTAGGATTCTGGTTATGGCATGGAGATGAACCGGAGGGAGGTACGAATCCCTTTGGAAGCATAACGGAGAAAGTATCCGGTCGAACCGGACTATTGCTCTTCTTGGCCATCATCTTGAAGTAGTCGGCACGATGAGGTAGACCACCGTGACGAAGATTATGGCGATAGTAGTAGTAGTAGTGGTGATTGTTACGACGACGACGATGGCGATCTCGTTGCAACCGCCGGTTCAAGATAAACGGCGTCGTTTTCTTGACGTAGACGAGTTGGTGCGGCGATTCATTGGCGTTGAGATAGGTTTCAGTCTTTTGTGTAGATACTGATCTGGTTTCTTGATTCGAAGATGATGATGATGGTGAGATGAGGAAGGCGAGAGAAAGAGTGAGAGAGACGATGAAACTTTTCAAAATGCTCTGTTTCATCAAATCATTCATTGCGATTGCGACTGAGAGAGAGTAGGGTTTTGGTTTAGAGAGGTAGAGAGTGAAAGAGGACTTTTTCTGTTATTGATTTTAGGTTTCGTCGTTATTGTTAACTTTTTGAAATTCACAAATCTATTAACTGAAACTTTTAAGAATTACAAAATTTTTACATCATAAATTTATATTTATATTATTTGAAGTAGGGGAAGTCCAGATCAATCCGTCGAAAGAGTCGCCATCTCAATCTCATAATTGGGCTTAGGCCCATTATAGTTTCATCGACAAAATTCATTAATCAAACCATTTCTATTTTCTAGTGACATCTCTATATCTGCGTTTTCTGCATTAGTGTTTTAGTGCAGCTTCTGTATGGATAAGTCTTGTTGTTTTCTTATTGCTGTGTACATTTGCAAATTCTTTTTGTGTGTTTAATTTTCTTGCAAGCCATTCATGGTTTCATGTTGTTTCAGACACCTCTGTTTTGAACTTTAAGCAAATGTGTGATAACTTCTGGTCTTGTATGTTTGGTAATAGTTGGTTTCTTGATGCCAACTCTGAAGCAGCCCCTCACAGTATCTCTCTATTGAATTGCAATTTAAAGGGAATGATTTGATGTCGAAAGAAAGTGATCAGACTTACAAAAACTCAGAAGTTTATTATTTTTGAATGCAAATAAAACAAAAAAAGTCATTAGAAAGGAGAAGGAGGAACAGAGATGGTGGTTCCAGCCAGAATCTGACCCTTACCAATGAGACGCCAATGCCTATCGACACGGCGCCTTAAAGCCACTTTCTCTCCTTTGGTGGTGCAAACCGGAGATGTCAGTTGTAGTTTCACCATATCTTTCTTCACTCCAATAACCTTAGCTCCCGTAGACATTGACCCAATGTTCACCATCAGTATCTCTTCCTTGGCTACCTTTGACACTTTCATTTGCATCTCTTTTTCCTTTGTCCTCACTCCAATCAAACGTGTCAGTAGCTGGTAACTTACTTCAAGCTCAACAAAGACCTCAGGGAGAGAACAGTCACGTGCTGTTCGACGGCGGCTTTCTCATTAATGAGATCAATCTTGTTATGAAGGATTATGATATGCTTAAGATGCATCATATCAACAGAAGCAAGATGTTCAGCAGTTTGTGGTTGTGGACAACTCTCATTAGCAGCAATTAGAAGTAGAGCACCATCCATGATTGCTGCTCCGTTAAGCATTGTCGCCATAAGAATATCATGTCCCTGATAAACAATGAGATGTTAAAAGAAAATCTAAAAGAGAACACGAGAAATTACAAACAA
>OVAQ01001887.1:716-11875 GCA_900406345.1 Erysimum cheiri
CTTGTCTTTTCTATTGTGTGTGATTCCTTTAGAAAACAAGTTGAATCTTTATCTTTGTGTGCGATTCACTTAAATATTGATTTGTGTTCTTATCACAAAGTGATTCCGCAACTTTGTGTGGCGAACTTCGATCCACCATCACTTCCATTCATTGATCCCACACGAGAGAAGCGACCGCCATCGTGTTAGATCNTGAAGCCAACTCTATCCCAATACAAGTACTCCCCACCGAGTCTTGTACTATCATTTAGTATTATACTTTAGTAAATAAAATGTGAAATTGAAAGAATAATAAACAAAAAAAGTGGTGCTCCACATAGCATATAGCTAGCTACTCTGTAATAGGTTTTTTGCTGTAGCACTGACAAGAAAAGATAACAAATGGTTCGCTCGACACGTTGAAACCAATTTGCAAAAGAAAGAAGAAATTAAACAAGAGATATCAAACAAAGGAAATGTGTGGATTTCGTGTGGCGACGGTAATCTTTTATCAACTCCACCATCGAGAAGTGCGTGGCTCTCTCTTATAATTTTTCATTGATAACATTTTCTTTTTTGGGTTAACACATGTAACATGTTCACCAATTATTTGTTCTAAAAAAATACTTCCTCTGTTCCTAAAAAATTGATGTTCTAGATTTTTCACACATATTAAGATATAATAAAGTTTTAATTTTTTAATTAGTTTAAAATTGTTTTATGAGTGGAAAAAGAAAATTTAGACAATTACTTACATGACATGTGGCAAAAAAATATAAAATAAAAAAATCATTTCAGTTTTTTAATCTATAAAATCAATCTTTTAGGAACAAAACTAAAACTCAAAACATCAATTTATTAGGAACAGAGGGAGTACTAAACAATTTGGTAAATTTAGAAAGAGAACGATAACTAACCGTAATAAATTCCAAAGCTAATACTGTTCAAACTGAATAGTCTTTTCTCTTTAATTTCTCATTTTGCAATAAGAAGAAAATTTTAAGTTACGAGAAAAGGTCAGTTTTAGACTTGTAGTTGTAGTACATCACATGCAATAAATATCTTTCTTTCTTTTTTTTTGTGGAAAATTAAAATGTCATCGTGTTCACTAGATTTTAATTAGTTTTTGCTATTAATCGTAGATTATTTTTTTTATATTTATCATTTTTAAAAATGTAATGTGGGGTAGTTTTAATATATTATGGTAAATAGAAGTTAAAAGTGAAAAGTTGTTTGTTTTCCATTGATTATAACCGGTAATTTCCGGTTAGCATGAACAGTCGACCACCAAATCGGGACCTACCCACTCTTTTTTTTTTTTTTTTTTGAAAGTTTTTCGTAAATGCCCTCGACTGGTCAACTTCACTTTTGAGTTTCTTTTCGCCCCTTACAAAAAAGTACAATTCTATATATTTTTCTCTAATAATCATATCATTTAACCATTATTGTTTTAAAATACTTTTCTCTCGTGTAAAAAGGAAAAACTTGACAACTCTCAAATCCCAAGTCCAAAACTTTTCTTTCGTGGAATAAAGTTTTATTTCCATTGTGTGGTTTTTTTGTTATGATTCCATTGTGTGGTTTGCTCTTAATTTCGGGTGATTGGCCCAAAATCTACATGCTTTAATTGTTGCTAGCATATTATAATGATAAATTTGTCTACATATCTTAACCAACCAATATTAAACTTAACATGCATGAAAAAGATTACGTTATACACGAATACAACTAATAAAGCTAAAACTTCTTTATAACAGAAAAAAAATGGTTGGAACTCCGTATTTGTGTTAACAACCCCTTATTATATATGGTGGAGAAGAGTCGAGTTAGGCAAGGACACGTTCGTGATGAAACTATGTTAAATTAAGAAAATAAACTAAAGTAGTAGTCAAGATTTAAAATATAAAATTAAGGTGGAAAGTATTATGGATGATATAGTTGCTAAGCGAATTTTTACTCATTAGGTTTTTGCCTTCACGCAACATACCAAGCAGAAATGTCAAAAACTTTACGTTGCGTGGGTTTATTTTAATTATGTGGGTAATTCAGAATTTTAGGAAGGTTTGGGATCAATGTTTAATGTTACAAGTTAACATTAAGGATCAATCATCTCTCATGGCAGACAAGAGTTTAACGTAAATGCAATAGAATTTGCATTATTACTTGAATCAAATCTGACGATAACACGAGCATACTGTATTTATTTTCTTACTGTTTCAACTCAATGAAATTAAATAGTTGTAATAGGAGTACTTAATTAAATGTAAATAAATGAAGAGCTGTTAACAAAAATCACTGTCGAAACGTTAAATTAATGAAAGCTAAAAGCTTAACGACCAATTAAATAAAAAAAAAAAGATCATCTTCTCTCTCCAACAGCTATGCGTTATACGAAAATATTCAATTTATATTTAGCAATAAACTACATAATTTTCTTGTACGCCAACAATAGAAATTTAGAACATGTTTCATAATTGATACTAACGATTAAATTACGCCTTAATTTAAAAGTCAATATCTACCCGTATATGATCATGATCATCTAGATTGAATTATGAATTATATATACAAATCTATGGATCAACAACATAATAGTTGCATATAAATACAAAAACATAGAAGGCATATGACAAATATCTGAGACACTGATTGAAGTATTTATAAATCAAATCATCTCAATGTTAATATCTGTCACAAAATGTACATTCAATTAAGTACCACAATTATACTAATCGTAAATTATAGTTTTACATGTAGAGACAGATAAAACCAGGTTTGTGGTTCAAATCTTTTCTTAGAAAGTGCATGAACAAACCCATAACTCTTAGTCCCCAATAAATCATATTTTTAATCCTTTTTTTTTTTGGTGCAAAGATCATTTTTTTAATCCTTATTTCTGAAATATTTCGCTTTTAGTAATAAAGCAGCTTTTGGATTTTCGATAGGGCCAACTAGTTGTTTAATGTGGCAATTTGCTTCTACAAGTTTGGAGGGTCCATCGTTCTCATAGGCAATTTGAAACCTATTATAATTTATATTTTCATCCATTTTCTTCTGTGATTGTATATATATACACATTTTTAAGACTTTGGTTATGGAAGGTAGGGCTATATAAAACCAATTATTGTTTGAAAAAGAGTGAAAAATTGAAAGCTTTATAAAATTCGAGATAGCGTGGTACATAAATATTAATAATATATACTATATTGCCGGCGATTCTTTTTTTTTAAAAGGTCAACCTGATTATAAACATATAATTGCATATATATTATTACACCAATTTTCCAATACTGTATATATTATTTATGACTCAAGAAATTTTTTTATAGAATAAGTAGTTTTTTTTTTTGAACAAATAGAATATAGTAGTTATTTCCTACAGTTGCATTATAACAGTGTTTTTATGTTTTATCGGAAGAGGTAAAAGAAAAGGGTACGTACGAAACGGAAACATCGCACTTGCATGTGAAAATCTGATGCTACTTTGAAACCCAAGTGGCATGTTTTGTTATTTTTTCCTATTTTTTTGGGGATTTATTTAATTAAAGTTCAAAGGATACACCAAAATTGGTCAAAAATATGTATTACTCCGTATTAAACTACAGTAGGTAGATTAGTTTTAATGAAATGTTATGCTAGAGTTAGATTTGTTGCTTTTTATTTTGTAAACTTTTCTTTCTATTATCATAGTGATGTCGTTGCCAAAAAAAGAAGAAGATTAAATGAAATTATAATTTTTAAATTTCCTTATTTCATAAATAGAATTGAACAATAATATTTTAAGATAATGGAAATATTAAATTTATAAACCAATAGGATTGAAGAAGAATAAATATTAAGATGACCCTTATTTCCTTTTTTAAAAATGCTATGTTCACTTATATTTAAAATTTGAATATGAATGAAAATATTATTACAGTATTATATAAGTAATTTAGTGGTAATTTTGATTAGCCAATTCGAATATAGCTATCAAAATACAATACGAAATATAATATTTAAGGTTATGAATGGTGACATGTAAAAATGCGTTGAAATGTGGTCTATCTACATTATCCGTTTTCATAATCGTTTATATATTTTTTTTTTTTGTGAAGCGGTGCTTAACGCGGATGTACGGTTCAATTGCAATATAAACTTTTATTTGTCATGTTTTATATCATTCAAATTAGGACGGTTCAGATATGGTCCAAATCGATTTTTTTTTTCGTTTCGAAAAAACTCAGCAATTTTCGAAAACGATTGTATGAATTAGTTTTGTCGATTAATACAATCATATTCAAAAAAAAAATATTTCGGTCACTTAAATTCTATAAAAATAAAAAATTAATCAAAGTTTCATAACTATTATTTTTACACGAAATTTATCATGGTCGACATTTAACTTTTGTTTTGTTCGATTTACTTGACGTTGTCATCACATTTAATTCGTTTGATCTGTTTTAGTCTCATGTTTCGTACCATC
This sequence comes from Erysimum cheiri, assembly GCA_900406345.1. Taxonomy (NCBI): domain Eukaryota; kingdom Viridiplantae; phylum Streptophyta; class Magnoliopsida; order Brassicales; family Brassicaceae; genus Erysimum; species Erysimum cheiri. The sequence continues at coordinate 5,161 of OVAQ01001887.1, forward strand.
TATTTTATTGTCACATTCGAACATATTTTTTTAATTCAAAATATGTGATGATTGATATATTATTAACTAAAATTATAAGCTAACATATTATAAAGTTAATCTAACGTTATAATTTTTTTTTAAAAAAATAACTATCAACAACATAAATTACAAACTCACAGTTGTTATACTACTATTCTTTCAAAGAAATAGATATTTTAAAAATTGTTTTTAATTTTTTTTTAACGACGCAAAAAAAAATTGTTTTTGATTAAAAAAATTGTTTTTAATTATTTGGAAGTTCCACGTCTAGGGTAGTAGTTAGTACATTTCCAAAAACTGGAACCAATATTTAATAAATTATCCTTCCCAACATAAATTTTTGAATTTATGGTTTTTTAGATGCTTAGATTATCAGCTTACCTAGATTTAGCCACTAATAAAATTTCACGTTAGTATTTTATGACATATTTTTTCAAAATATATTTTTTTAATAAAAAAATGTAATTATAACTAATAGTAAATATACCAGAGAATATTTATTACCGTAATGGTGAATAATTTTACTCAAATGTGATTTTTTTTTTTGGTGGATATTTTACTCAAATGTGATTAGAACAGTTACTGATTCTTTATTAATTTCTTCGTAATGAATACTAATGTTAACGTAATAGAATACTGTAACTCGAATTCAATTACAGTAAGTCAGTAACAGAAATATCCGCAAACATGTCAGAGATTAAAATAAAATAAAATAAAAAATTTCAAACGCAAATGCAAGTAAGAAGCCAACACGTGGCGGATGATCCTAGCCAAATTACTCGGTAATCTTGTTAAGTTAAATTACACAAAAAGAGTTAAAAAACGGAAACAAATTAAAGGGTATGTCGAAGCCCAAACTTTTTTGAAAGACCAAACTCAACTTAACACACAGTTTATAACGTAACAGACTGTGATCACAATCTAACGCCACAGATCTTCCTAAAAACAGACACGTGTCGTAATCATAGCTCAGGTTAGTCTCGTGGTTTCGTAAATGACAGAAAACATTCGATTGTGGAAACAAAGACAGATGCAAGTGTTTGGGACTAGTCTCATCTGATTATATTTTTAAAGGTTAAGAAAGTAAATTTAAATATATAATCAGACGGTTGTAACATTTCTTACTTTTTTCCTATAGTTCGAAAAACCGTTAGATCTTATTCGATTGATTTTTTTTGATATAGTAATATTGTTTTGAAATTGTATCTAGTTCAATTATAAAAAAAGCAAACATAACTTAACCTTTATTACGTTCAATTCCCATTTTTTTTTTTTTTTTCAATATTTAGGCCACAACTGACCGGCCAATTAGCCTAATTTCTACAATTAAATTGTATAGTCGGAGATTCGATCCCTGGTGTAATGGACTTATCATTTGCCACTAGACCAAGATCATTTGCCACTAAACCAAGATAACTTCACGTTCTCATTTTCATTTTTTAAAATATTTTAAAGTACTTTTTCTTATATAATAAAAAATTTTCTCTCTATCTCTCTCTCCTTTACTTCTTCTTCTTCTCCAATTCTCTGTTGCAACTCTTTATTTCTCTCTTTTATCCGGCCAATTTTGTTTCTCTCTAGATTTTTCAGAGTATCTAATCTCTCTCTCTTTGTTTCTCTTTCCATAATATCATGCGTTTCATCAAAATTCAGTAATTTTTAAAATCCGAGCACTTTCTTTATTTCTTTCTAAGCTTTTGGAGAGAGAGAAAAAAAGAATAAAACAATGGCATCTGGATTTTCCGGCGGTGGTGGTGGGCCGGAGTATTACGGCGGCGGTGGTAGATCTATACCTAGAGGTCTTGGAACTGTCATCAACGCCGGTAACAATAATTCTCAGCCGACGTATAGGAATCAGATTCCCGGAATTTTTCTCGATCAGATCGGAAACAGAGTCGCCACCGGTAATGGATTCGCCGGAAAACGAACTTTAGCAGATTTTCAGGCGGCTCAACAACATCAACAACAACAACAACCGTTTTATAATCAAGCAGCTCTCAACGCTTTTCTTTTAAGGTCCGTGAAGCCTAGAAATTACCAGAATCTTCAATCTCCGTCTCCGTCGCCGGTGATCGATCTCACATCTGTGAACGATATGAGTTTGTTCGGTGGTTCTGGTTCGTCTCAGCGTTACGGCTTACCACTTCTCAGGTCTCAGACGCAGCAGCAACCGGATTTAGGTTTATATGGTGGGATCCGAATGGGATTCGGGTCGGGTAACAATAATAATAATAATCTGACGTTAACCGGCGTTCCGTGTATTGAGCCGGTTCAGCAGAACCGGGTTCATGAATCGGAGAACATGTTGAATAGTTTAAGAGAGCTTGAGAAACAGCTTTTAGATGATGACGACGATGAGAGTGATGCTCAAGGATGTGGTGATGATGACGTGTCTGTTATCACAAATTCAAATAGCGATTGGATTCAAAATCTCGAGACTCCGACTCCGAACCAGAACCCGAACCCGGTTTTGTCATCTTCACCGAGCTCTTCTTCGTCTTCTTCGCCTTCTACAGCTTCGACGACGATACCTGTATGTTCGAGGCAAACGGTTATGGAAATCGCGACGGCGATCGCGGAAGGGAAGACGGAGATAGCGTCGGAGATATTAGCGCGTGTTTCTCAAACGCCGAATCTTAAGAGGAACTCGGAGGAGAAGCTTGTGGATTTCATGTTGACGGCGCTTCGATCGCGGATTAATCCGGCTGAGAGTTCAGCTTCTTCGGCGACGGAATTGTACGGGAAGGAGCATTTAATCTCGACTCAATTACTCTACGAGCTCTCTCCTTGTTTCAAACTCGGTTTCATGGCGGCTAATCTCGCTATTCTCGACGCCGTCGGAAGCAACGACGGCGGAATGATGCTTCACGTTATAGATTTCGATATCGGAGAAGGTGGACAGTACGTTAAACTTCTCCACGCGCTCTCCACGCGTCGGAACGGTAAAAATCAGAATCCTCAAATGGTTAAGATCACGGCTGTGACGAACAACAGCGACGGATTTGTGGTCGGCGACAATGGAGAAGAGAGGATGAAAGCCGTCCGAGATTTGCTGAGTCAACTCGGTGATCGACTCGGTATCTCCGTGAGGTTCAACGTGGTGGCGAATTTACGACTCGGTGATCTGAGCCGTGAATCGTTAGGATGTGATCCGGACGAGCCTTTGGCTGTGAACTTGGCTTTTAAGCTTTATCGTGTTCCTGACGAAAGCGTATGCACGGAGAATCCGAGAGACGAGCTTCTCCGGCGCGTGAAGGGACTTAAGCCGCGCGTGGTGACTATAGTGGAGCAAGAGATGAATTCTAATACGGCGCCGTTTTTGGGACGAGTGAGCGAGTCTTGCGCGTGTTACGGTGCATTGCTTGACTCGGTCGAGTCGACCGTTCCTAGTTCGAATTCGGACCGGGCCAAAGTTGAGGAAGGGATTGGCCGAAAGCTAGTAAACGCGGTGGCGTGCGAAGGAATCGATCGGATCGAGCGGTGCGAGGTGTTCGGGAAATGGCGAATGCGGATGAGCATGGCCGGGTTTGAGTTGATGCCGTTGAGTGAAAAAATAGCTGAGTCGATGAAGAGTCGAATTAGTAACGGAAACCGAGTTCACCCGGAATTTACCGTTAAAGAAGATAACGGAGGTGTGTGCTTTGGTTGGATGGGACGGACACTCGCTGTCGCATCCGCTTGGCGTTAACTTCACACACTTTTGTTTTTATTATTATTGTTACCATATTAATATTTTAATTTTGATGATATTATTCTGATGTTATTTATTATCATTGTGATTTTCCATTTCGAAAAGTTGTAATAATATATAAAAAAAAATGGAGGATCGGAGGAGAGAAAGGGAAGGTAGGAATCTTATGTAACAAAGTAAAAAGACTTTTATATATTATTAATAATAAAAGAAAGAGTGATTGGGTTTTAGGGAATTTCTTTAGGGTTCTTTTATATTCTATTTATTGTAATATATCTACTCAAATATCTTACAATCACTAAGATATTACAGAATTTATGCCCTAAAAAGCTAATTGTATATATGTGAGGAAATTTTGAACTAGAATCTCGCAGGTGTAGCAATAACAACTTGATCAAATAATGATTTTTTTTTTTTTTTTTTTTTTTGACGTCGANTCTATTACTCAAACTTGAGGTGGTGTGTCCACACCACCGGAATAGAACAATCAATAAAGTTAACGGAATTACTCCGGATCCTAGCGAATCTAGCTAAGCTATCAGCAAGAACATTAACAGCCCGTGGGATTAACAGCCCGATCAAATAATGATTCTTAGACATCATTCATACCTACTAATTATATTTATTTGACCCTTTTGGTTTCCCAATACTAAGAGTCAAGGGCAACAAGTTATTAACAAGCTACATCAAATCACTTAACATTCTCATGTCATTTTAATTTTTGTATCGAAGCAATTACATATCTTAAAATTCTTTCTTACAAGTTATAACATACATATTGTATTGTATATATGCGTGTGAGAATTATGATTGGACTTAGTTTTAACGTGAGTGAATATGTTGGTGAGAATAGAATAAAAACGATATTTTATTTTTTGGAAATTAGAGGAAAAATATATGATATGGTGACTTTTAGTTCAATTATTTTAACACTAAATAAAAAGTTGGCGTTGGATGGGTCCATCTCCCATGGCATTCGATGTTCTTTCTTATAGTATTATATTATTTTTATTGGAATTTTTTTATAACTATCCATCTTTACGCGAGACTTGTAAACTCCGTGTCCTTGGAATATTAAATTCGTACTATATGAAATTGAAACCATAGTATATAAAGTACAAACCTGGTCACTAGAAAAAGATAATATTATCATTGTTTGGTGCAAGCTGTTTGCGGCTAAAATTATGCAAAATCAGCTTGCACCTAAAATTATGCAAAATCTTTTGAATGACATCTCTTCTTAATCAATCTCTTGTTCGTTAATTAAGATGATTACTTTTTAATATACGCAACTAAAACCGTGTTGAGTGTTTGATTGGATTTTTAGATTTTTTTTTTTTTGCCGACAATATCACATAGATAAAGTTTGAGCCATAGTTTGTTACACTACAAATTCTTTAAACCATACGCTAGTCTTTTCGTTCATCAGAAATTATCGTAATCTGAAGGAAATAGTCAGTTTGCTGATATCTTCTATAACTCCAACCGAGTAAATGAAGTGTATTGTTTTATCATAAATGGGAAAAAAACGAATTTTCATTTATTCATTCCAAATGCCATGAGGTTTTAATACTTCCTGGTCCTATCTGAATTGTGATGTAACCAACTTTCTCGATGACGACATTACATTATACATTCATATGAAATAAATGAAGACTTAGCTTTATATTCATTTAGTTAAGAGAATTATAGTTAAAATTTTGAAAGTAACCGAAGAAATTCATTTATGACAACTCACACATCTTATGCAGTTGACGTTGGTATATCTTATATTTTTCACTTGATCTGAAGTGAAGAGTGAACCTACAAGAAAAGAAAGTAACAAAAGGCTTACACACGCTTGCAATAAATGTAAGATGGTTAGAGTCATGCATGTAGGCCTAGTGCATTATATTGGACCACTAAGTTACTATTGATTTTTTTTTTTTTTTTTTTTTTTTTAAAAANAGATATGTGATATATTCTTTTAGATTTAGTGTGGTTCTTCTTGTGATAAAATTACAGAGAGATTATTTGAAAAGCAGTTATTTTTTTTTTCAAATTGATCAAGCAACCACATAGAAAAGATGGTTAAAGCATGAGTCTCGAAGTAATTAATAGGTACTGCACCACAGTGTAATGACGGTAAAACCATAGTTTTCTCCCAAGCACAAGCATCGAGAGACCTTCAATAAACTCTTTCTCCGGCGCCGGCAAAGCCTCTGCTTGCCGGCGTCGGGACGTCAATCAATCTGCTTTCCACTGTTTTAGTTTTTTTCTTGGTGTTCTTCTGCTTGTTAAAATTTTTCTCCTTTTCAAACATTCTCGAACCCTTTCAAACCAAATGCATCTGAACAGAGACACAACAACCAACAATAAAAGAGGAAGATGGTGTGCAACGATCTTCACCGTGCAACCTTTAATCGCAACACCTATCTCGGAGCCGAGACTAGACGAACCTTTAATTTATGGTGACGAAGTACAACAAACAGATCTCATCTTTTTCGTCCCACAATTTCAATCTAGAAAATCTTTAACCCGAGAAGAGTCCTCATACCAGGCTTCGTTGACGGCAGAAGATCGCATCCCTGGACCGTCAGATGCGCCATGTCTGGTGGAGACGTCGACGGCGCACGACGAGCTTCTTCTCAGGGTCGCGTTTACTGAATCGACAATTCTCTCGTGGTTCCCTTCCTCTGCCTCAAGTCTCTTCCAAAGCTCTCAAACGCTGATTCTGCTCTCACCGCGAACGCTGGACTCACCGCAAAGTTTTCCATCATCTCTGTACGGCCGCCGCCGCGATCCAAGCTCTCCTCTGCAACATAAAGTGAAACTAGGGTTTCTGCTTGTGGGCTGTCCCAATATTGGCCCACGAAAGGTTCTAAAGCCCAAATACAAAAGGTGTGATCCAACCCAAATTCTGCAAAAGCCCAGGTCTGTTTCAAAAACTTTTCTGTCAATCTCTAGCCCACCTCTGTATCGATTGTCTAAGCCAATTGATCGAAGACGTCAATTGAAGCGGCA